>JACSZP010021831.1:0-14252 GCA_016161895.1 Pinna nobilis
TCACTAATCTTTATTCCTGGCAGCCTTCCCTTGTCCACTGAGCTATATTCCTGACAGCAATGCCCTTGTCCATTGAGCTGTATGCCTGACAGCCATGTCCTTATCCACTGAGCTTTATTCCTGACAGCCATGTCCTTGTCCACTGAGCTATATTCCTATCAGCCATGTCCTTGTCAACTGAGCTATATTCCTATCAACCTTGCCCTTGTCCACTGATCTTTATTCCTGACACCCATGTCCTTGTTCACTGATCTATATTCCTGGCAGCCTTCCCTTGTCCACTGAGCTATATTCCTGACAGCCATGTCCTTGTCCACTGAGCTATATTCCTGACAGCCATGTCCTTGTCCACTGAGCCTTATTCCTGACAGCCATGTCATAGTCCACTGAGCTATATTCCTATCAGCCATGTCCTTGTCAACTGAGCTATATTCCTATCAACCTTGCCCTTGTCCTCTGATCTTTATTCCTGACAGCCATGTCCTTGTTCACTGATCTATATTCCTGGCAGCCTTCCCTTGTCCACCGAGCTTTATTCCTGACAGCCCAGTCCTTGTCCACTGAGCTGTATGCCTGACAGCCATGTTCTTATCCACTGAGCTATATTCCTATCAACCTTGCCCTTGTCCTCTGATCTTTATTCCTGACAGCCATGTCCTTGTCCACTGAGCTATATTCCTGGCAGCGTTCCCTTGTCCACTGAGCTATATTCCTGACAGCCATGTCTTTGTCCACTGAGCCTTATTCCTGACAGCCATGTCATTGTCCACTGAGCTATATTCCTAACAGCCATGTCTTTGTCCACTGAGTTATATTCCTGACAGCCATGCCCTTGTCCATTGAGCTATATTCCTCACAGCCTTGTCCTTGTCCACTGAGCCTTATTCCTGATAGCCATGTCATTGTCCACTGAGCTCTATTCCTATCAGCCATGTCTTTGTTAACTGAGCTATATTTCTGACAGACATGTCCTTGTCCACTTAGCTATATTCCTAACAGCCTTGTCCTTGTCCACTGAGCTATATTCCTGACAGCCATGTCCTTGTCCACTGATTTATATTCCTGACAGCCTTGTCCTTGTCCACTGATCTATATTCCTGACAGCCATGTCCTTATCCATTGAGCTATATTCCTAACAGTCTTGTCCTTGTCCACTGAGCTGTATGCCTGACAGCCATGTCCTTATCCACTGAGCTATATTCCTGACAGCCATGCCCTTGTCCATTGAGCTATATCCCGAACAGCCATGTCCTTGTCCACTGAGCTATATTCCTATCAGCCATGTCCTTGTCCACTGAGCTTTATTCCTGACAGATATGTTCTTGTCCACTGAGCTATATTCCTAACAGCCATGTCTTTGTCCACTGAGTTATATTCCTGACAGCCATGCCCTTGTTCATTGAGCTTTATTCCTAACAGCATTGTCCTTGTCCACTGAGCTATATTCCTAACAGCCATGTCCTTGTCCACTGAACCTAATTCCTCACAGTCATGTCATTGTCCACTGACCTATATTCCTGTCAGCCATGTCCTTGTCAACTGAGCTATATTCCTATCAACCTTGCCCTTGTCCACTGATCTTTATTCCTGACACTCATGTCCTTGTTCACTGATCTATATTCCTGGCAGCCTTCCCTTGTCCACTGAGCTATACTCCTGACAGCCATGTCTTTGTCCACTGAGCCTTATTCCTGACAGCCATGTCATTGTCAACTAAGCTATATTCCTATCAGCCATGTCCTTGTCAACTGAGCTTTATTCCTATCAACCTTGCCCTTGTCCATTGAGCTATATTCCTATCAACCTTGCCCTTGTCCACTGATCTTTATTCCTGACACCCATCTCCTTGTCCACATAACTATATTCCTGACAGACCGGTCCTTGTCCACTGAGCTGTATGCCTGACAGCCATGTCCTTGTCCATTGAGCTATATTCCTAACAGCCATGTCCTTGTCCACTGATCTATATTCCTGACAGCCATGTCCTTATCCATTGAGCTATATTCCTAACAGTCTTGTCCTTGTCCACTGAGCTATATTCCTGACAGCCATGTCCTTATCCACTGAGCTATATTCATGACAGCCATGTCCTTGTCCACTGATCTATTTTCCTAACAGCCATGCCCTTGTCCACTGAGCTATATTCCTGACAACCATGTCCTTGTCCACTGATCTATATTCCAGACAGCCATGTCCTTTTCCACTGAGCTATATTCCTGACAGCCATGTCCTTGTACACTGAGCTATATTCCTATCAGCCATGTCTTTGTCCATTGAGCTATCTTCCTGACAGACATGTCCTTGTCCACTGAGCTATATTCCTGACAGCCATGTCCTTGTCCACTGACCTATATTCCTAACAGCCATGTCCTTGTCCAATGAGCTGTATGCCTGACAGCCATGTCCTTGTCCACTGAGCTATATTCCTAACAGACACGTTCTTGTCCACTGAGCTATATTCCTGACAGCCATGTCCTTGTCCACTGAGCTATATTCCTATCAGCTATGTTCTTGTCCACTGAGCTATATTCCTATTAACCCTGTTCTTGTCCACTGATCTTTATTCCTGACAGCCATGTCCTTGTTGATTGAGGTATATTCCTGACAGCCATGTCCTTGTTCACTGAGCTATATTACTGACAGCCATGTCCTTGTCCACTGAGCTGTATGCCTGACAACCATGTCCTTATCCACTGAGCTATATTCCTGACAGCCATGCCCTTGTCCATGGAGCTATATTTCTAACAGCCTTGACTTGTCCACTGATCTTTATTCCTGACAGCCTTGTCCTTTTTCGCTGAGCTATATTCCTGACAGCCATGTCCTTGTCCACTGAGCTATATTCCTGACAGCCATGTCCTGGTCCACTGATCTATATTCAAAACAGCTATGTCCTTGTCCACTGAGCTATATTCCTGACAGCCATGTCCTTGTCAACTGAGCTATATTCCTGACAGCCATGTCCTTGTCCACTTAGCTATCTTCCAGACAGCCATGTCCTTGTCCACTGATCTATATTCCTGACAGCAAGGTCTAAGTCCACTGAGCTACATTCCTGACAGCAATGTGCTTGTCCACTGAGCTATATTCCTATCAGTCATGTCCTTGTCCAATGATCTATATTCCTGACAGCCTTGTCCTTGTCAAGTGATCTATATTCCTGACAGGCATGTCCTTATCCATTGAGCTATATTCCTAACAGTCTTGTCCTTGTCCACTGAGCTATATTCCTAACAACCATGACCTTGTCCACTGAGCAATATTCCTGACAGCCATGTCCTTTTCCACTGCACTATTTTGCTATCAGCCATGTCCTTGTCTGTTGAGCTATATTCCTATCAACCCTGTCCTTGTCCACTGATCTTTATTCCTGACAGCCATGTCCTTGTTCACTGATCTTTATTTCTGACAGCCATGTCCTTGCTCACTAAGCTATGTTCCTCACAGCCATGTCCTTGTCCACTGATTATATTCCTGACAGCCATGTCCTTGTCCACTGAGTTCTATTCCTGACAGCCATATCCTTATCCACTGAGCTATGTTCCTGACAGCCATGTCCTTGTCCACTGATTATATTCCTGACAGCCATGTCCTTGTCCACTGAGCTATATTCCTGACAGCCATGTCCTTGTCGATTTAGCTATATTGCTGACAGACATGTCCTTGTCCACTCAGCTATATTCCTGAAAGCCATGTCCTTATGCACTGAGCTATATTCCTGACAATCATGTCCTTGTCCACTGAGCTATATTCCTGACAGCCTGGTCCTTGTCCACTGAGCTGTATGCCTGACAGCCATGTCCTTATCCACTGAGCTATATTCCTGACAGCCATGCCCTTGTCCATTGAGCTATATTCCTAACAGCCTTGTCCTTGTCCACTGAGCTATATTCCTGACAGCCTTGTCCTTGTCCACTGAGCTATATTCCTGACAGCCATGTCCTTGTCCACTGAGCTATATTCCTGACAGCCATGTCCTTGTCCACTGAGCTATATTCAAAACAGCCATGTCCTTGTCCACTGAGCTATATTCCTGACAGCCATGTCCTTGTCAACTGAGCTATATTCCTATCAGCCATGTCCTTGTCCAATGAGATATATTCCTGACAGCCTTGTCCTTGTCCACTTAGCTATCTTCCTGACAGCCATGTCCTTGTCCACTGATCTATATTCCTGACAGCAAGGTCCTAGTCCACTGAGCTACATTCCTGACAGCCATGTGCTTGTCCACTGAGCTATATTCCTATCAGCCATGTCCTTGTCCACTGAGCTTTATTCCTGACAGATATGTTCTTGTCAAGTGATCTATATTCCTGACAGGCATGTCCTTATCCATTGAGCTATATTTCTAACAGTCTTGTCCTTGTCCACTGAGCTGTATTCCTGACAACCATGTCCTTGTCCACTGAGCAATATTCGTGACAGCCATGTCCTTGTCCACTGCGTTATATTGCTATCAGCCATGTCCTTGTCCGCTGAGCTATATTCCTATCAACCCTGTCCTTGTCCACTGATCTTTATTCCTGACAGCCATGTCCTTGTTCACTGATCTATATTTCGGACAGCCATGTCCTTGTTCACTGAGCTATATTACTGTCAGCCATGTCCTTGTCCCCTGAGCTGTATGCCCGACAGCCATGTCCTTATCCACTGAGTTCTATTCCTGACAGCCATGTCCTTATCCACTGAGCTATGTTTCTGACAGCCATGTCCTTGTCCACTGATTATATTCCTGACAGCCATGTCCTTGTCCACTGAGCTATATTCCTGACAGCCATGTCCTTGTCCATTTAGCTATATTCCTGACAGACATGTCCTTGTCCACTGAGCTATATTCCTGACAGCCATGTCCTTATCCACTGAGCTATATTCCTGACAATCATGTCCTTGTCCACTGAGCTATATTCCTGACAGCCTGGTCCTTGTCCACTGAGCTGTATGCCTGACAGCCATGTCCTTATCCACTGAGCTATATTCCTGACAGCCATGCCCTTGTCCATTGAGCCATATTCCTAACAGCCTTGTCCTTGTCCACTGAGCTATATTCAAAACAGCCATGTCCCTGTCCACTGAGCTATATTCCTGACAGCCACGATCTTGTCCACTGAGCTATATTCCTGACAGCCATGTGCTTGTCAACTGAGCTATATCCCTATCAGCCATGTCCTTGTCCAGTTAGCTATCTTCCTGACAGCCATGTCCTTGTCCACTGATCTATATTCCTGACAGCAAGGTCCTAGTCCACTGAGCTATATTCCTGACAGCCATGTGCTTGTCCACTGAGCTATATTCCTGACAGCCATGTCCTTGTCCACTGATCGTTATTCCTGACAGACATGTCCTTATCCATTGAGCTATATTCCTTACAGTCTTGTCCTTGTCCACTGAGCTATATTCCTATCAGCCATGTCCTTGTCCATTGATCTATATTCCTGACAGCCATGTCCTTGTCCAATAAGCTGTATGTCTGACAGATATGTCTTTGTCCACTGAGCTATATGCCTGACAGCCATGTCCTTGTCCACTGAGCTGTATGCCTGACAGCCATGTCCTTGTTCACTGACCTATATTCCTGACAGCCATGTCATTGTCCACTGAGCTATATTCCTGACAGCCATGTCCTTGTCCACTGAGCTATATTCCTGACAGCCATGTCCTTGTCCACTGAGCTATATTCCTGACAGCCATGTCCTTGTTCACTGACCTATATTCCTGACAGCCTTGTCCTTGTCAACTGAGCTATATTCCTGACAGCCATGTCCTTGTCCACTGAGCTATATTCCTGACAGCCATGTCCTTGTCCACTGAGCTGTATTCCTGACAGCCACGTTCTTGTCAGCTGAGCTATATCCCTGACAGCCATGTCCTTGTCCACTGAGTTATATTCCTGACAGCCTTGTCCTTGTCAACTGAGCTATATTCCTGACAGCCATGTCCTTTTCCACTGAGCTATATTCCTGACAGCCATGTCCTTGTCCACTGAGCTAAATTCAAAACAGCCTTGTCCTTGTCCACTGAGCTATATTCCTGATAGCTATGTTCTTGTCCACTGAGCTTGATTCCTGACAGCCATGTCCTTGTCAACTGAGCTATATTCCTATCAGCCATTTCTTTGTCCACTGAACTATCTTCCTGACAGCCATGTCCTTGTCCACTGATCTATATTCCTGACAGCCAGGTCCTTGCCCATTGAGTTATATGCCCGACAGCCATGTCCTTATCCACTGAGTTATATTCCTGACAGCCATGTCCTTGTCCACTGAGCTATATTCCTGACAGCCATGTCCTTGTCCACTGAGCTGTATGCCTGTCAGACATGTCCTTGTCCACTGAGCTATATGCCTGACAGCCATGTCCTTGTCCACTAAGCTGTATGCCTGACAGCCATGTCCTTGCCCATTGAGTTATATGCCCGACAGCCATGTCCTTATCCACTGAGTTATATTCCTGACAGCCATGTTCTTGTCCACTGAGCTATATTCCTGACAGACATGTCCTTGTCCATTTAGCTATATTCATGACAGCCATGTCCTTGTCCACTGAGCTATATTCCTGACAGCCATGTCCTTATCCACTGAGCTCTATTCCTTTCAATCATGTGCTTGTCCACTGAGCTATTTTGATGACAGACATGTCCTTGTCCAACAGGTCAGCCAAGTTCTTGCTCACTAACCTCTATAGTGATAAAACTAATTGACTGATGACTCCCACACCAATTGTCACACCTATTATGAATAAAAGTCAAGAACAAAAGACAGGGTACTTGTTTTGAAAATCATGTTTATTCTTTCCTTTTTCTCAACCATGACAAAAACAAATATGTTTACCTTGCAGAAAGACACAGTCTTGTCATTGTAAAGAGATTATTTTCATTTAGTATAATACATATGTTCCCAGAACCTAATGGTGGAGTCTGATACTGAATTTTTTTTTTTATTATAATGAGTACTTTAATGTACATGCAAGTTTGTCTCGGAGCCATTCATGCACAATACTGAATATTTTATATTGAATGTTGATTAAAAGCAGGTCCACCATACTAAATTCATAACTATTTTGAGAGCTTAACCCTTTCAACACCACAGACCGATATAGACTGGTCCAGACAATGGAATAGAGCATACCATTCTGATATTTGGGGTTGAAAGGGTTAAAATCAATGAAACCAAAAAAAAAAAAAAACTTTTGGTCAGGACAGTAAAACTATTCTCAGACAAACTATTCACTGAACTGTAAGATTTTACACAAATCCCGAGAATTTTCTCATCTAAACAAACTAATAAAATCTCAAATTTCTTTCTTAAGTGATAAAATTCTTTAGTACGGTTCATAGTTGACTTGGATAGTTCTCAACAGAAGTTACGTTTGCATACCCTCAACTGTTGGCCTCTGGGGAAAATTGTGTGACAAACAATGTCTCCTTCATCAAAAGTATAGGCCTATTGGGACATATTTCACCTTTTGGGTACAACATTCCATGTTGCCATACGGTAATTTCATAAATTTTACATTTTGAGAAAGCTTTTTATTCAATGTTTACTTCATGAGTTTAGTGAACAACATTAGTGCAAAGAAAGGGGATAGTGTAAAATGGGTATATTGAAACACAAGTTATCTTTAAGATACACCTAGAAATGATTTATTGTTAACAGATTTTACACACATGTATTTATATACAGTGAACTCTCTTTACAATGACCATGTTTGTTCCCACACACTTGTGACGTTATATCAAATTTGTCACAGTAATGAATGTGACAATTTGAAGGTTTCTTGGTTATCTCTTTTGAGTGCCACTTATGCAGGCGTGAATAACACAACTGAAAATTATAAGGTCTTGTTGAAGTCAATTAGATATTTGTTTAAACAAATATACATGGCAAAACCTTTGTTTTCTTCTTTTTCAATTTATTATAACACATTAACTTAAAATGATATCAAATGCATATTTCAACATTAGTAGCACTTGGGGAAATTAGATTGACCGATCTAAACACAATCTAAAGATAGAATTGGACAAAATTTAAAAAGATAGACCTATAGGTTCTTTTCTTATATTTGTATTACTCAAGTTGTATTTTGGGAAAAAGAAAATGTTCACAAACACCAATCAACTTTGTATTAATTTAGGTCCTAATTGTTTGTAGTAAATCTCAGATGCCGTAAACTGCACACATCATGCTGTTGTTGTATTGTTGTTAAACATCCCACTCAAGAGTATTTCACTCATATGGAGATGTCACTGTGTGCTGGTGAAAGACAACAAATTTTATCTATGCTCGGCACTTATGATCGTAGAGCAGGGAGGGTTCTTTAACATGCAAACACCTACCTCGGTTTTTAGTCTCATCCAAAAGACAAGGACAGCCAACCGCAGAGTGTCGTTGCACAGATTTGAACCCTGGACCCTTCGATTTGTAGTCAAACATGCTAACCACTCGGCCACACACATATTATGTACGATGGGCCTATTAGTATGAGAAAGTGCAGCGGAGTCTGCGTAAGTTTTCTTTTTTTATCAATAAATTACAGCTAAATACAATGTGGATAATTTGAGAAATCTTAAGGCACATATAAACAAAACTTTTCAAACTTTGCATTTTTTCACTTGACAGCAATCAGGACTGATTGTATTCCACCTATCATTGCTCCAACAGTACCCTCCATCTGTTGTTCCAGTCGTTTTTTTTTAACCAATTATTCTTTATACACATTGAACACTAACCAGTGTAGATTTGAAAACAAGGAGCATGGTAACTGATTTATTTATAGCTATATGTGCTATGATTTTGACACATGTCAGTGATCTCAAACGTGACAAAGATTAAGACTCAGAACGATAGCCAGAATACCTGATGCATGTGATGTATTGTGGTTGTAAAGAAGTCATTTACATAGACTTTTGTTTGTTTGTCCCTGGAAAATTATGTCAGAGTCGAAAACCGAATATTCAGTTATAATGGGTACTTTTAATGTACATGTACAATTGTCCTTGCACATTTTTGTTGGATACCGAATGTTCTTTTGTAATGAATGTTGTTAAACGGGACCACTGTATTTACCAGACAGAATCTTAGGTTAAACATGTCAACCATACACAAGAATTGCATATACATGTTCTGTCTGGCTATCCTTTTTACACCAATTGAAATGAGAACAATTTATCTTTTGTTAAACAATTTCAATGTAAATGTCAACAATTTCTAATGAGAATTAAGCAACTAATGATCTTCGTTTATATCGAAAGTGGGGACATAGCAACTATTGATCTTCCTTTACATTGAAAGTTTGCAAGTAAACTGCAATAAAGCATCCCAGAGCTGAATAATATTTTAGCTGTGATTGGGTGGAGAAGGTTAAGCCTAACTCTTTCATACCATCCCTAAAAGAATTAAATTTGTTAATAAACTAACATGAATTGACAAAAACCGTCCTCAGAAAGTGGATTAGGCCCCTAAATTATCTTGACAATGCGTCTCAGTTGACAAAATTCTTAAATTGCTTGATGGCCAGCTATTTTAAATTTTAACTGAGGTAAATTTTCTAACTTTGAAATAGAATAAATTTGTCTGAGAATTGTTTTCCTTTCATGGTCCTTGCTGTAATTAAAGGAGGTGTCACCTGCACTGTTTACACATAAGAGCTACATGGAATTCTCTACATGCATACTTTATTGTTTTATCTGGCACTGAGTGTTGGCCACTAACTGTTGGTATTTGAGAAGCATATTGCATTACAATATACCTGGGAAAGATCATCAGCTTCCTACCAGTATAATGGCAAATTTTCTCATACAAGTTGTAAATGGCAGCTGCATACAATCCAGTGATGAGAAGCATCAGGGTTTACGCACTAGGTACTAAATACATAGCTACAGATGTCCCTACATGAATACGCTAGGATCTAAGACCCATGACTACAAATGAATTGGCACATTTTACATGTTTTATTTAGAAGATGACAGTTTACCTACAGATGTAATGTCATGAATGTACAGAACAACACAAACAATTTCTCTTTTAAAATTCTGATCCTAATTGTCAGAGCTAGCCATAATCACTAATATAACTTTGAAGCATATTTTGATAGATAAGGACCACATTTATATCAAGTTCCTTTTCATCATTACTATGCTTTGAAATGTTAACAAACTGGCTATTGCAAATGAATATTTATTTTGATATGGTAAAGTCTATGGCAGCTGTGAGTGATGCACCCGTAGAGGTAATTTCATCCCTCATGACGCAGAAGCACTTCCAGAACTCTTCAGGCTCCACACATGGATAGACTTATAAAGAGGTAACATCAGGTCTCTTAAAAACAAAAACATGTTCTCACAAGATAAAACTACTGAAATGACTATGATAGTGAAGATCCCTTGATCACTGAACAGTGACTTGTCACGATATGATGGCTACACTTAATCTTGGGTTTGCTGTCATCCCATCCAAACTGTTTGATCGCATTAAAGTTGGTTTCTGACTGACCTTTTCAAGTGTATCTTCATTTGACATTGCCTGTAAAATATAGAATTAATGAAAAACTATCAAAAAACAAAATCCACATTGGAATTTAAACTTTGTCATCAGAGAATATTGTCAATGTCTGAATTATGTTCATTAATCATACAATAGCAATACAAATCCCCGATGGCATATGTCCAAGAACCATAACTCTAGTAGAAGTAGTTCAACTTGTACACCAAATCTGTAACCAATTGATACATACAGTGATGTCTCATTAGTGTGGAAATTTGATTACTCTGAAAAAAATACTCAAGGATGAATGGCCACAGTGTTGAAATTCTTTGATAATCCAAAAATTCGCACTCATGATCTGGACAGTAGACTGTTACTGGAACAACTTTGATATGACTTGTTAGTCCAGACAAAATTTTGACAGCTGTGAGTGGCTGCTATTGTTATTACAACATCTTGAATTAAACAATCACCAAGATAAATTGTATTGTTGTTTAACGTCCCACTCAAGAATATTTAACTCATATGGAGCCGTCACCGTGTGTCGGTGAAGGGCAACAAATTTTGCCTATGCTCGGTTCAGCTGGCCGTAAGGCAGGGAGGGTTCTTTCTCTAACCGTCTGTTTGGCTAATTGCTAATCGCTACCTTATATCAATCATTTTAGGAAATTTGGTAGAGGGTAACAGATTTTAATGTTCTAAGGCTGACTGTATATTTAATCACTTTGATATTATTGTTTATCTTTTGATTTAGAGAGAACAAAGAGATATTATTGTAAATGGAAGTGAAGATAGATCATATCCAGATTATTATGTTCATGATAATCTACAGACTCTGTTTTCATAATTTATAGATAATCACATCTACGTATTAGAAATTTATTTATTCTTAGTGCTATTTGTCAATCTTGCCTTTTCTCTTGTTTAAATGTTTGTTCTTGCACTGTAGGTATTTCATAGATCCACAAGGTCATTCTCGTTTCCAGTATAATATCCTTCTACAAAGTTTTTTATTTGCTCAATCATTATTTTTTCCCTTCTCCCATTTTGTAAATTTTTTTTATTTATAAATGCCTTTTATTTTCCTGCTATGTACAAATTCTTGCACTGTAAATATCGGTATTATGGTTATGTTATCACTTGAACATATAAACTGATCACATGAACAGGGGAAGTAACTCAATCTGGACCATTCGTTGATCTGGATGTATGGCTTTGGAACAAATGTGCCTGGACACCACTGTACGGTACCACTTCTGCATTAGGCCTAATATTTGCAGTAGGCTGATTAGCATTCAAACATGTATCTTAGTTGATCGACTTGTAGGCCAAGTAGCACTTGTGCCTGAATTGATGGACTTACTGAATTTCTAGACAACTCAGTGACATTCACAGACTGGTCATTGTTCTTTTCTTGGGCTGTGCCACACATGTTTAGCAATTAAAAGCTAAAACAATCTTAGTGGAGATGTAGATCTATAATGAAGTTAATGGTTTTGATGGATATAAGAAACTCAATGCTGTTAAAAACCCTTGTAAAAATGATTTTCAAAATTGAAAAGTTTGAGAAATTGTGAGATGTTTGAATAGAAGAGTAGTAAAGTTTCTCAAAGAAGGGTATCCTCTTGGACATATTTGATCCTGCCCTTTATCAGCTCTTGAGCCGATACAACTAAATAAGCATTTGTAGGGGACAATAATTCAACCCTACACTCCTCCAGTGGTTCTGAAGGAGTTGAAAACATGAAAGCTTTAGGGATAGATGGTGCTCTATGACTAAAGCTCTCTTGAGCCTTTAGGACAGGTGCATTAAAAAGTGTCAACAACAATTTTTATGATTGAAAATATTATTTTTCTTCTTGCATATACATGTATTTAAAACATTTCAAGCTTACATACCAACTTTTGAGATATGTGACAGATATATTGCGCTTCGGTAAACCCGACAGAATTCACTGAAATCCAGATCTGGATAGGTATACAGTGGTATCTAGCAATGGTCCTAACACTAGTAACAGTGTGTATTAAAAGGATTGCCAAGAACAAAGAAAGGGATGTTTTTGAAATGATGCACTTGATCTCTTTGACAGAGATATCAGAATGTTGGTATCAGCTGTATATAGGTATCAGAAAAGTCAGATAACATGCTTAAGCCTACCTCCAGTTTTAAAGCTCTGTCTTTGCTCAGTGGTTCCAACGGGAAACTTAAATCATTAGCATCTGCCAATGCTCTCAGATCAAAATAGTATTTAGCATACACACTTGATGGGACATTAATGTTGAATTGCAACATTTCTAAATACTGGCGCTCTAAATCATTCCTGAAAAAAAAATATAGCATTAATTGGTACTCAAATGCAGCACAAGTGACAATAAAAGTAAGATCAATACCCCCTACTTTGACATGCAAATGCTTTTCTTGTGTATAATCATCCAACAAAATATTAAAGGTATAAATCTAACATTGTAGGAGATAGCTCAACAAATAATGTTCCTTTCAGCCAGTGGAAAATCATTTTGACAATAATTTAGAAACTACAGTCTAACCTATTTTAAGAGTCCGTCCAAGGGAAGGAGCAAAAAGGGTCACATATGACAGGTGGTCTCTTAATTCAGGTGATTTATATAGGAAAAGGCTATTTTGGGAACCATGAATTTAGGTTACATATGACAGGTTTTCCTTTAATTCAGTGGGTCACTAAGGCAGGCTAGACTGTATAATGAAACAAGAGGCCCAAATGGGCCTATAACACTCACCTGAGTAATACCAGCATAAACAGGAATTAAAGACATTAGCTGAAAAGTCACAAATGCATTCAGTTACTCAAAGGAGGGAACCTGTCTGGATCTATTTGACCCCTCCCCTTTTCCATCCTTGGGTGGATCTAACCGAAAAAGAACAACTTGTGAAGGGGACTATGAGTACTTCAATCCTGCCAATTTTCATCAAAATCACTGCAGTGGTTTAGAAAAAGAAGCTGTAAATGTGACACCCCCCCCCCCATTTAATTTAAGTTAAAAAAAATTGTTTAAAATTCAAAAATTGAATTTCAGTATTTTTTTCTCAAGAAAGTATTTGTAAACCTTGATCTTATAACATGTAAAGCATTCCATAAAGCCAACTGATGAAATCAGAGTCAACCTTTGATAATATTGGCTGAAAATGTCAAAAAAATGAGAAAGTCCGAAAAACGTCAAAAAAAGCATCAAAATTTGATTTCCGAATGTAACCAAAAACAACAATACTTCTTCACACTTCCTTCTAGATCACTCAGATGCATTCAGTTTTTCATTATATGCAGCCCTTCTGAAGAAGAAGTTTCTCAAAGGAGGGTACCCAACTGGACCTATTTGGCCCCGCCCCTTTTCCACCCCTGGGTGGATCCAAACAAAAACAACAACACTTGTAGGGGACCATGAGTACTTCATCCCTGCCAAGTTTCATCAAAATCCCTGCAGTGGTTCTGAAGAAGAAGTCGAAAATGTGAAAAGTTTACGGACGGACGGTGCGCTATGACTATAGCTCACTTGTGCCTTCGGCTCAGGTGAGCTAAAAAAGGGTGTGCGAGTAGTGTAGTGGGTAGCACGCTCGCTTCTCACCAATGCGCCCTGGGTTCGAGCTTCGGCCAGGGGAGTATGAAAAATATGGTATGGTGGTCGCCATCTCTGACACGTGGGTGTTCCCTGGGCACTCCGGTGTCCTCCCACAACAAGGTTCCCCGCACACCTACATCTGAGCCAATGAGAGACATTGATATAAGTTATCGAAACTTG
>JACSZP010021837.1:0-22795 GCA_016161895.1 Pinna nobilis
CAATATGCCCCCCGATCTTCGATCACGGGGGCATAAAAAGAAGAAGAAAAGAAAAAAAAAAAGAAAAGAAAAAAAGGCAAATTTGGCCACATTGCTCACCTGTACATTTCACAGAGTAGCAGAATTCTTGAATTTACAATGTGTCACTATTGAAAGGTATGGACAAAGAAAAACTTCTAATTTGTTAAACTTTGGACCCCTATTGTGGCCCCATCTTGACCCTGGTAGTCACCATTTGTACAAACTTGAATCTACACTAAATAATAATCCTGCAATATTAATTTGAAAAATTGTACACCTACTGTTCTTGAGAAGATTTTTAAGTATATTGGCCCCTATTCTAGCCCCATCTTGACCCCTGCATCTAACATTTGAATAAACTTGAATCTGCACCATATAATGATGCTCCCATATTATTTTGATAAATTGTACACAAACTGTTCTAGAGAAGAAGATTTTTAAGGATATTTTCCTAAAAAAACCTATGTTATACTTTGGGCCCCTATTGTGGCTGCCATCTTTACCCTGGGGGCCACCATTTGAATAAACTTGAATCTTCACTATATAATAATGCTACAATATTAATCTGATAAATTGTACACTAACTGTTCTTGAAGAAAATTTTAAAAGATATTTCCCATCTAAACCTATGTTAAAATTTGGGCCCCTTCTGTGACCCAATCTTGACCCTGGGGCCATAATTTGAACAAACTTGAATCTACACTATATAATAATGCTCTCATATTAATTTGATAAATTGTACACTAACTGTTGTTGAGAAGAAAATTTTAAGGATACTTTCCTATATAAACCTATGTTACACTTTGGGCCCCTATTGTGGCCCAATCTTTACCCTGGGGACCACCATTTGAATAGACTTGAATCTACACTTTATTATAATGCTCTCATATTTGATAAATTGTACACTAACTGTTCTTGAGAAGAAAATTTTAAAAATATTTTCCTATATAATCCTATGTTATACTTTAGGCCCCTATTGTGGTCCTATCTTGACCCTGGGGCCACAATTTGAATAAACTTGAATCTACCCTATATAATAATGCTCTCATATTAATTTGATAAATTGTACACTAACTGTNNTATAAAACCAATGTTATACTTTAGACCCCTATTGTGGTCCCATCTTGACCCTGGTGGCTACCATTTGAAAAAAACATGAATCTACAATCTATCATAAAGCTCCCATATTGATTTAATAAATGGTACACTTGCTGTTCTTGAGAAGAAAATTTTTAAAGATATTTTCCGATGTAAAACTGTTAAACTTTGGGCCCCTGTTGTGGCCCCATCCTGACCCCGGCAGCCACCATTCGAACAAACTTGAATTAAATTTACAGTGAATAAAATTTTGTAAATATCATTTACACATCAACAATAAAAACTCGTAATCACATTGTATGCAAAATACATTCAGGGGTGTTTTTTGTGTTTTTTTTTTTTTTTTTAACTCCAATTTAGTCCCACCATGTCAAGATGGTAATTTCACTATTGGTCGCCATTTTTTTCTTCTTATTTTAACAATGTGCCTCTCCTGCCCACATCCCATCTTATTTCAAATCTATCTGGAATTTCCGTACAAGAGACATAAAGTAAATCATTCTATTTCTGGAGTTCACGCCGAACTCCTCTGCAGGTACCAGTATACTCCACTACAATAGTTTCTACACTGAGTCTGACTGTAGCCGTGTAGGCATACCATGGCTACGTATATTCATCAACTCATTTACTTTATCTTTCTGTTAATTCATGTCAACTTAAAATAAAAAAAATTCTGAGATGTAAATACCCAAAATGACCAAATTTCATGGCAAATTTAAGCTTTGCAGGCTATGTCAGTTAAATAAGAATATTCTCGTCTACTGGTAAAATCACAGGCACACGTAAAAAGACAGAGTATACTTTGATCTCCTACATCAGGGTTTCATACTTACCAAAAGATTCGTTTACTGGCAGATATGCTTTAATCTGGAACTGGGGCGAGCCTGAAGCCTGTGCCTGCTCATTGACCACACCACGTCGCTTGTTAAGACAGCCAAAAACTCCTCCAATTGCAGCCTCAGGACACTTAAATTATAAAGTCAGATCTTTCTAAATCGACAAATGAAAGGAGTTTTATTGTAATCACCAAAACATTATTTCACATCAACTTTTGGTTTCTCTTCAGTCTTGTACTTGGAAAGACTTTTTTAAAGTCAATGCCAGATATCTCATGTTATCAGAAAATCAAATTTTGGCCATGGAAAAGATAAACTTGATAAGTGACCCACTAAAGTGAATAAAGTCAATGTGGTCCAGTTACACCCTATTTTGCATGCCAAAAACGAGAGAGAGAGATAGAGATAGAAAACATCTCCACCCCATCCCAACCCTCTGCAAGAGCTTTTAGGTCACACGACACAGGAGAATTCCGGCCACCTGTTCATAGTGACCTTAACCCATCCACCCCTGAATACACATTTAGGCTTGCCTAAATCATTGATATAAGGAAGAGTCCATTAGATTTCAGGGGTGAAAGGGTTAATCAAGAATATTATACATTTGTTGACTGGGTGCGAGGTCAACATGTCTAATAGTGTACCAGAGGACCAAACTATTGTCTAAGGCCGACCCCAAAATCAATAGGGATCCTCCTCGAGTAATGGGCAACCCATGTGTGAAGTATCAATATTGTAGACGCACAGCTACAGTTTGGTTCAAGGGTGCAACATAACACACATTGACCGAAAACCCTGTCTACAAATGTGTTGTTATACCTTTAATTTTTGTTTTCCACCCTCCTCCATTATTTCGTATGAAACTAATTATTCGTGGAGAATATAAACAGTGAACTCTCTCCCTATAGGCATATTGCAATAGCTAAGTGGCCGAAATGGTCGAATACAGTGTTTCAGCTAGACATTCTTGAAAGGGTGCCAATTGGCGCATCAATTAAAAAAATGTGGGCCAATTCTAATATTACATGCGCGTGTTCAGGTAAATCTGTGTGTGTTCCATTTCATTTTGAATACGTAGACTCCTAAATACTTGAATACTCTAAGACAAAAAGCGGTAAATCGTCTGCTTGCTTTGTCACATATTTTTTCAATGCTTGATTACCAGTAATGCTAAATGATACGATAACTCTAACGAGTTTAGAACGTATAGACTACCAGTCTTTGATATTGACAACTCCCGAGGTGTTGAAAACTGTTGGTCTAGATCTTCAAACCGCTTTGTACTGAGAGTAAAATAGAATGACTGTTTCAAGCAAGTAATTAACGTTGAGCCATAATTGAACTTGGTAACTTAAGCCAAACTTCAAGCACACAGACACTATCATTGGCACAGAATTAGTGTTTTCCCTTCATTTTATTTGAACCGGCTTGAAAATGAATTGAACAGGCCAAGAACAGGGGTCTTGGAGGTTTCTCCCCTCTAAAAGATGTTCAAAACTTACATTTGAACCGGCCAAAAAATAGCTTGAAACGGTCAATTTGGCCGCCAGCCGGTTTTAGGGAAAACCCTGCAGAATAAAGCATTTTAACATTAGATGCAGGCCAGCATAGTTTATTATGGCCAATTTAGGTGCACAGATTTCTCATATTTGTGGGATTGGGAGCTTATTTTCAGGAAATCCTGCAAAGGCGCAGTCTAGCTGATACACTGCCATAGCATAATATGCCGTCTTAATACAGGCACATCAAAATGACTAGATTTACCTGAATTTCCACAAGGTACACTGGTTCCAAAATGGATGGTTTAGCAGTTAGCATGCAGGCATATAGACAACGTCTTGTTGTTGGTATAATCTGTCCACCACCTCGATGGATCGCATCAGCATGCAAGGTGACATCATAAATGTTAAACCTAACATTTCGTACATTCTCTTCACAAAGCACACCCTGAAAAAGTAAAGGAAAAGAAAAAGAGTCACAGACTTGACTGGCGAAGTTGCTGAAGTGAATGCTATTTTAAGTGGGCAACTGACTGGAAGTGCATAAATTGAATGAAATAAACTTACAAAAAATTTGTAGAGCAGAAGATCTACTGCCATACCATTTAAAAAAAGCTGAACAAAATTAGACGCAGGTTTTCCAGTTTTCATTAGAATTCTATATTCTGATGTTCAGGGCCATCTCATAATAAATAAACATATATATATATTTTTTAATTTTTTAATACAAATACATGTACATTGTATTATTAAGAAGTATTCTTAGCTCCAAGATCAGGTAATTCGCTGGTAGCACTACAAGTCAACATTGTCTTTACATCCAAAAGGGACCCATTAAAAGAACAAAAGGTTTCAGACATGACTTTAAAGGCACAACAAATAATCACATATGACACATCTTTTTCACTGTGAATCATGCAAAATTTCATCTATCTACTAGGGCTGGTTCCAAAATTTTGTAGTGATCATATATGCGTTTCAAACAGAAAAGTGGCTAGAGGGCTTCTGTCACTAAAGAGACCAGGCCCTTATGCTTTAGACATTTGATTTATCAGAAGAGAACAAACCTCTTTTGTTGCCCACTGTACACCAGCAACGACAGAGTCCTTGATTTCATTGAGGTACTGTACTCCTTTTGTGCAATCTACCAGCATGTTGGGACCATTTCCGTCAGGACCAAAACACCAGATTTTCCTCATCTCACCAGCATCCATGTCAAATTCGTCAGCTAGCTTTCTTGCTCTCTCTTTTGCATCTTGTCTTGATGTAATATCTCCCTACCAGGCACAAACAAGGCAATCAGTAAAACTTTTGAATACACCCTGAAAGATTATTCAACCCCCACATTCTTTGTTCAATGGGAATGATAGAATTATAAGCTAGATCACTCAGTATCACATGGGAGATGCCAACATTCAGTGAGCCAAGATAGGAGCAATAAGCGAGCAATAAAGGCGAAAGCTCACTAGGGGGATCCAGGGTATACTCCCTGGGAAAAAAAGAAGTTAAAATAAGATGCTTCTACAAGTGTTTTCCTGGCTTAAATTATGAATGAATTGTGTTATCTAATGTGTATTCAATTTGAAATATTATCTTTTCTCTTTTTAATTCTAGTATTTTTTAACACATTTGGTTTACATTAATAAACCCTTAATTATTATAAATTATGAATGACTATATTCAGTTGAGTTTTTTTTTTTTTAAATGTTCATATGAAAGATCAACAAAAAATAAATAAAAATGTGTTATTTCTAATCCACTGTTTTTAAACATGTTTCCAGCATCGTCTGGTACTGATAGGGACATGGGTACATTCTTTCCTATCAGGTATTTGGTGAAGATCACTTTAGCCATGTGTTTATTTAAACTGATGATACCTCTGTGCGAAATGTTAATGTATATTCCACAAATAGTAAAAATACACGGTTATATCCTCAGCTGTCAAGCTTTTGCATATTCCTGTGAATATTGTTGACTATTTAGAATTTTGTCCTTCTTCAATGGCGGGGAGTTATCATGCAGTGCATGATTGTCACCATCATTCACATACATTCCTACAGTCATTTGCACTGCCCCACTCTCGAGGTCAAGACTTGGCACGAGAGTTAGAGGAACTGAAACTTCTGAATTACCGTTCTTCCTTCGAGCAATATGTGCATGACAGAGATAGAAAAAAAAATATGGTAGAATTTCAAACCTTAAAAAAATCATTTTTTAAAAATATTTTTTCAAAAGCAGAGCATTTATTAGTTGGAATTGGACAGCGGATTTTGCTCTGCCTAAATTGGAGTAGTGGTGCTAGCATCTCTGCTGTAAATACATATGGGAACAAGATCAAATGCAAATGTCGACTATACACTTGTCACAAACTTGAATCCCCATCACCTGAGAATACTTTAATCCAAATTTGGTTGACATTGGCCCTGTAGTTCCGGAGAAGATGAAAATGTGGAAAGCCAAACGATGACAGACAACAGGCAAATTTTGATCAGAAAAGCTCACTTGAGCCTCTGCCTCAGGTGAGCTAAAAATTATAACAAAATTATACAATATCTGGCCAGTTCTGCCTCGCCATTGCTTGTAACTTATTCTTACTTCCAACTCATGACAGTGTGACTTAGGATCAAAGATAAATACAACCACCTTATGGCTCAATACTTACTGCATCAATAGCCTCTGCCACCTTATCAGGGAGAGGTTCAGCCTTCATAAAGAGTCTGTTATGCTTATTTGGGGACTTGGATAAGCACATTACATCGGACAATTCATCAACAGTCTCACGATAGGAAACAACAGGTTCATTGACTTTCAATGGGATGCCAGCGTGGTCTTCCTCTAGATCTTTCAAGCATATTTCTAAATGTAATTCTCCTGCTCCAGCAATAATGTGCTCTCCAGATTCTTCATTGATGCACTGAAATCAAAACAATTCAGCATTAGGAAAAATTATGGAATTCAGGCCTTTTTCCATCAATTTTGAGAAAATGCCATTGGTGACACAATTGGAAATTTTTCACATGAATTGGTGTTAAATTGAGAAAAATATTTTTCATGTCATATATACTTCCTGTAAATACCACACATAAATATCAGTTAATCCTTTCAACCCCAAGTATCAGAATGGTATGCTCTTTTCTATTGTCCAGACCAATCTATTTCGGTCTGTGGTGTTGTAAGGGTTAAAGTCATAGGGAGAAAACATGTACCTTGCAATGGAATTGGGGTCAAGTATCAGCAGAACGGTAACTACAGAAAAAGGTCTGGTGTTTCAGGGATTAATCTAGACCTTTTCAGGGTCCGAATATCAGACCCTTTCCCAATAAAAAAATACTGTCTATTTTTCCCAAAATACTCGTAGAAATTCCCAATCTATTATTTGCTTTTTTCTCTGAGTCAGTGACTGTAAAAGAAACAAGACTGACATGTCTTTTTGTATTGTTAAATATATATAGGCTAATAATTATTGTCAATTCCCAACTATGCAGGTCTTATTTTAATAATTTTATTGCTCTAAAAAATTCCCAATTTGACCCAAAATGTCAATAAATTTTCCCAATTGTGCTTCTGGTACTTTTTCCCAAAAAGGCTTCATTAATCCCTGTGTTTTCTGTAATTTGATTGAACAACATTTTTGAATAGGTAGGTCAGATAGATCTCTCCATTTTTATTAGTTTCAGTTTTTTATATATGGATCTGATTGGTTGCATTGTTGTCCAAGGTCCTAATCAAGAATCTTTCACTTATATGAGGACTACACCATGTGTCGGTGAAGGGCAACAAGTTTTACCTATGCTCGGCTCTTATGGCCGTAGAGCAGGGAGGGTTCTTTAATGTGCCAGCACCTAGTGTGACATTGGACCTAGGTTTTGACTCTCTCATCTGAAAGACAGGAACAGCAAACATTTTATGGCTTGGGCTCAAATCCAGGGTGTGAAAAATATTTAAAAAGTGCCATTTTCAAACCACTTGTCCTAGAACATTTTTCACTCGTCCCAATGTTTATCATGTCTATTTAATAATAATTATCATAGTAATAAATCTTAAAGTTTTATTTCCATTTTCACCTTGTTAGATAAATATTAGTTCTTCTTTATTCGGTAATGACAAACTGTCAATTCTATACATCACAAACAACAATATTGCTGTAGATCTAATTCTAAAAGGTGACATTCTTTTGAAGATCATTAAGATATAAACATTTTTTCATCTGATTAAACCATGTTCACTGGATCTTCTGTTTTTAAAATTGTTCCATTCTCAAAATAAGGGGAATCAGGGCCTTCGCCTTTTAAATTGATAATCTAAATGTTTTGTTTTGGTTTTTTCTTAAAGACTTTCCTCATTTTGTTTTCCACTTTAAAATTTGTAAGAGTAAATCTCGTTTATTTTCAGGGAGAGATCTGGATTTCAAGTTAATTTTCATTATGATTAATTGTGGTCAAGTTGATCCAAAAAATAATACCGAATAAATTTTTCTGTATAGAAAAGAATTTCAAACAGAAGTCTCCAAAAATAATGATTAATCCATTCTTACAAATGTTTCCATTAAGTAACTATTACTGTACGTCATCTGATTGGGATCTAGTTACGCTCCCACTTGACACCAATAATTCATTCTAAGGAAGTAATTGCCATGTTGTCTGGTACATTTAACAAGACAACAATCATTTAGCAATGTCAAATTCCTATAGATTACTAATTTATCTTCTAAACTACACGTTTGTGCAATACTTTTGGGGATAATTATTGACAATTAGGAGCTGATAAAAGATTTTTTTGAATTTTTAAGATGCAAATTTTCCATCGTCCTACAGGACAGTATCACTAAAAACTACTTATCTCTGACCAATTTTAACCCATCCGGAACAAGCAGACGAGTGTATTTTCTGCACCCTGCAAACCCCTGACCTCACAATTCAAAGTCCAACATGCTAACCACTAAGCCAAGGCGGCCCCTATACAGATCTGAATTCAGACTCACTGTTTGACTATATCTTAATATGAAACCATAGAATTACCTGCACCATAGGGTCTGATTTTGACAATCGCTTCAATCCTTCAACAAGTTTTGGCAAATCACTTGCATTTTTGCATTCAACAGCAACTCTGACAACAGGACTGACACTGAATTTCATGACCTTCATGTTGTGGGCACTCTCTGCTGTGGTGATGGTACCAGTTTTGACAAGGAACTGATCTACTCCAACAAGACCACATATGTTTCCACACGGAACGTCCTCAATATGCTCCACATAACGGCCCATCATCAATATTGTCCTAATTGTAACAAAGATATTAGAAAATCAGTAAGACTAATGGATGCTCCACAAACTGTGGTAATGATTTCACAAAGAATTGCCATTATGAAAAGTGAACTAAGGGGTGTGGAAATATGCGTTTTGGGCACTTGTCCTTGGGTAAGTACATTTAAAAAATTAACTTGCCCATAAATGTTTGAATTATTTTTCATAACAATGATAGTTAGCAGTAATAACATTTTTTTTTTTGTACCTCTCTAGTACTGCTTTATCAATACTGGCTAAAGCCTTTTCAAGACTGTCTGTGGCCAAAGCCTTTTCAAGACTGTCTGTGTTGGGTTTTTTTTTCTTTCTAGAATGCATGCATGCAATTGGGCCTATGCTTTGATGATTCTTCATTTCTCGACAAAGTTCTTTCAATATGTTTGCCAATAAACAGAATAGATTTGTGATCGGCAATGGTAAGGTAGGCCTATAGATGGAAAAGGAGTAGGCCCATGAAGGGTCAAAATCTGCCCGGTGATAGAAATTTACTAATCTCACATATATCAAAGAGCTGGACACAGAGAGTGTAAAAAATTCATTTGAATTTCATTTTTACCAAGGGAACCCCAGTTTTCAGACAAATAGATAAACTTATGTTGTTTTACAGCAAATTGTTTTCAGATATTTCACTCCCAAAGACATTTGTGCAGCATTTTCCCCTGATTGTAACTTGCCAAATTGCTTAAAATGGCTGCTTCATAAATTAGTACAAGAGATCCTAGAAGGATCTTGACGCCCACCATCATTAGATCTTTAATATACCTATGACAGACTGCTCTTACCCTTCTTTTTCTAATCAGCTCCAAAATGTGACATACAAAAAAAGACCAAAGGAACACTTGTGTAAGATTTGAGGGTGATACCCTCCGTAAATTCTCAAAAAGAGCAATCAGAGGGTTTTTTTGAGAAATAAGGTGGATGAGGAATAATCCGTGAGAACCCCATAAGTAACATCTTTTTATTTGTCTTGTTTTGTGTAACAAGAAAATATATGGTTTAGGGGTCGGGATCTCAATGGTTTTTGAGACAATTCAGCATTTCTGAAATGAGAGGGGGCAGGGAATACCCCACTCCCTGAAAATATACTCTCATTTAATTTGTCTACCTGTATTTTGGGTACTAAACAAATTGATATGCCTTGTCTATTGCAAAGTCACCATAGATTACCAGGTCTGTGAAACTAGGATTAAATAATGTCAAGCTGTGTATTGTAACAGGAATTTCTGTTGAAAGAGTGTATTGGGCAGCTATGACTCCAATAAACAATTGGAACAGTCTATTGTTTCTTGTGGGGGAAACAGACAGAATCTGACTAAATTCCTGTCTGATTACCCTTTCCTCACTATAAACCATAATAGACTAGTCTTGATTAATCTTTTGAATGGAGTTTTCCCCACAAGTGACACTGCTTGGCTAATTTGTGTATTTGTTCCTACCAACTGTTGATGCAAAGTTGGTTATGTAATACTGGCAATCAAATCTTCCCTATACACCACAACAGACTAGTCTTACATTAAAGAGAGGAGCATACTCTCGTGTGCCAAATAAACATACATGTACGTTTATTATGCCCCTGAGATCGAAGATGGCCATTATCAAACTCACCTGAGCTCTTACTGATATAAAGCCTTACCCCAAATATTGTTCAAATCTGATAAAAAAATCTCAAGTTATTTGACGGAAATGGAAAATTACCTATCTTAACAATTTTAAAGTCCCGTAACTCTGGCAAATATTGACAGATTTCAGTCATTATCAAACTCATCCGAGATCTTACTAATATAAAGCCTTACACCAAATTTTGTTCAAATCTGATGAATAAATCTCAAGTTATTTGACGGAAATGGAAAATGACCTATTCTTACAATTTTAAAGTCCCATAACTATGGCAAATACTGACGGATTTCTGTCATTTTCAAACTCATCTGAGATCTTACTGATATAAACCCTAACAACAAATTTTGTTCAAATCCGATGAAATTTTTTGGAGTTACCTGATGGAAACCATGTGTGCAGACAAACAGACAGACCAAAAACAATATGCCCCCAGATCTTCGATCTCGGGGGGCATGAAAATCTTTGAGAAAGCAGTAAATATCAGGTTAATGGAACTGGTTGGTGAGAATTTGTTGCTGACCACTACAATGTACATCATACACACAGTAATTCATCTGTGAATTCTCATTCTTTCATATGTATGGATAACTTTGATTACAACAGTTATAACAAAAAGCCAAATGCAAGCATCCCTCAGGTTTAATTTTCATTTTTTTTAATTCGGAAGACAAGACCAATGACATACTTGCAGAATACCATATTATTTTGCAGACTAATATTAATGTCTAGAGCTAATTTCTCACTTGCATTTCTTGTTTCTAGCATACATTTGGCACAGTTATTGTAATGTAAAATCATGTGCCAAAAGAAACCTAGAAAGGCATTGACCTGTCTAGCCTATTGTCAGGCATATACAAGAGTCAAACATAGAACAAATCTCAAGTATCGTTTAATGAACTGAGGTAAAACCACAACCCGATCAATATAATTACACAAATTTGAATCTATTAACGGAGGCTGCAAGTATTCCAAACTTAAAGAAAGACCTTACAAAGGCAAAAACCAATGCCTACATAAGTGTGAGAAAGGCGTTACAGCTCTAATGCGAACAGTCTACACCATGGCAAAACAGCAAATTTCCACGAGAACCCTGAATGCTTTGACAGAGATGCAAATCTTAAATGTAAGTGCTGGTTTATTCTTATAAAGTCCAGACCATATTTTTTGTAAAGTAAATATGCAATACATCTTCTGTTTTGAAGCTTGTAAGCATACATCTGACTTTCTTCTCACCATTCATTTAAACCAAATATTTTTAAATCTGTAATTTACTTCATTTAATCAAAACACTATCTTTAGTTACATTTTTTATTTTCAAACCAGTGCAAACAAGCTTTTTAACAACTTGGCATTCTTAAGACTCAAATATAATTTCTTCAATTTTGAGGGATGTGGTGATTTGAAACCACTCCTCAACATTTCTAAAAGTAAATTTGATGAAAGCCAATCTACCACTGACAGTGATGTGCAGCGATATCCAGGACCCACACTCATCATGAATCAGTGGATGAAATATATGAAGTTTTGAGTGACTCTATTGAAATTTGAATGCAACATTTTCGATGGATTAAAGAGGTCTATATTTTTTTCTTTACAAATTGATGAAGGAACAGACTGTTCTAATCTTTCCAACCTAATGATTTATGTTAGATATTTGATTCATAGAAAGGTCTGCACAAAATATATTAGTGTAGAGAAATTGCCTGGGGCAACAGCTAGTGCCATTTTTGATGTCCTGATGCAGTTTCTGACTGAAACTGAAATAGGTTTTTCTTTATCCATTAAATTTGTATCAATTACTTTGATCATTTTATGAAACTGATGAATTTTTTAATATACTAATTTCTTTTAGTTTATATCAAAATGAATTTTCATAGTTATCATGAGAACAATGTATCTATTTGTCAGCTGATTACCTAACTTTTAAGTTGTGTTATATTTTTGTTTGTGATATATTTATTGAATTAGTTTGTTCTAAACCAAATGTTCCAATGTATTTATTAGAAATATTTTATTGTCAACCTTTTTGTTGTGTATTTTAAAACCAGTATCATGTTTACTTGTTATCTTGAACCATAATACATTTTTAATAAGTTTTTCTTTATCTATTAAATTTGTATCAATTTTCAAAGTTTTAGTACATGTATACTAAGTTCTTTAAGTTTCTATCAAAATGATTTTTTTTTATAGTTACATTATCATGAGAATTATGTATTTATTTGTCAGCTGATTATCTAATTAAGTTTTGATATACATTTTTGTTTGTGATATATTCATTCAATTGTTATGTTCTAAACCATATGAGCCAATGTTGTTTTTTTTCCCTTTTCTTTTTTATTCAATAATTTTATTGTCAACCTTTTTCTTGTGTATTTTTAAACTAAAACTATGTTGACTGTTTTATCCTAAATCTTAATATGAACTTTATTTTTTTGATTTGAATTTACTTTTTTATTTATACACAGACTGATTAGGTTGCCAATATACGTGTACATCAAATATTTCAAATCTTATGTAGTTACATATACATGTATGTACATATGTACATGTATTAGCCACAATTACCATAATACAGTATTCTTTAAAACATGTCAGATGTATCAGTTTTCAAGTTCTCTGTTGTTCAATGTAATATTTAGTATCATTAAAGTCCTGAACTAAATAGATAATGAAATAATAAATAACTTTTCATACTGAATATTTACCTTTGAATTGACTTGTTGAACAGATCATGTTTTTTGTTGGGCTCATAGTTGGGACCATATATGCGGACCTTCTGGCCTGTTGCTACTACCCCACTGAAGACGCGACCAAAAGCATAGAAACGACCCTTATCATTGGTTGGTACCATCTTGGATATGTACATCATTAAGGGTCCTTCTTTGTCACATTTTTTTATTGCTGAAATAACAAGAATACAGTGGTCATTTCAGAATTTTGACAAACAAGGTGTAGCTAACAAAAATGAAATAAAAACAAGAGGCCTATTGGGCCACATCACGTGAATATTTCAGAGAAGCAGAAATTTTGGATTTACAATATGTGTCACTATTGAAAGTTATGGACAAAGATGAACCTCTCATTTGATACTTTTGACCCCTACTGTGGCTCCATCTCGATCCCGATGGCCATCATTTGTAGGAATTTATATCTACACTATATAATGATGATCCTATATTCATTTGATAAATTTTACACTAACTCAGTAACTGTTCTTGAGAAGATTTTTAAAGATATTTTCCTATGTAAACCCCTTTTAAACTTTCAGTCCCTATTGTGGCCCCATCTTGACCCTGGGGGCCACCATTTGAACAAACCCGTCTCTTCACTACATAATGATGCCCCCGAATCAATTTGATAAATTTTACACTAACTGTTCTTAAGAAGATTTTTAAAAATATTTTCCTTCGGAAACCTGTGTTCAACTTTAGGCCCCTATTGTGGCCATGGCGGCGGCTATGATTTGAACAAACTTGAATCTACAATACAAAGAGATGCTTCCATATTAATTTGATAAATTGTACACTAATGTTCTCGAGAGGAAGATTTTTACAGATATTTTCCTATATAAACCTATGTTAAACTTTGGGCCCCTATTGTGACCCCATCTTGACCCCAGTGGCCACAAAGTACTTCAACCCTCCCAATTTTCATCAAAATCCCTGCATTGCTTTAGAAAAAGAAGCCGTAAATGTGAAAAAACACCCCCCCCCCCTAATTTTTTTTTTAAGTTAAAAAAAAATTTCAAAAATTGAATTTCAATATATTTTTCTCAAGAAAGTATTTGTAAATCTTGATCTTATAACATGTAAAGTATTCAATTAGGCCAACTGATGAAATCAGAGTCAACCTTTGATAACATTGGCTGAAAATGTCAAAAAATGACGAAGTCTGGAAAAACGTCAAAAGCGCATCAAAAATTTGATTTCCGAATGAAACCAAAAGCAACAACACTTCTTCACACATCCTTCTAGAACACTCAGATGCATTCAGTTTCTCATTCTATGCAGTCCTTCTGAAGTAGAAGTTTCTCAAAGGATGCCCCTTTTCTATCCTTGGGTGGATCCAACTGAAAAACAACAACACTTGTAGGGGACCATGAGTACTTCAACCCTGCCAAGTTTCATCATAATCCCTGCAATGGTTTAGAAACAGAGGCTGCAAATGTGAAAAAAAAACAATCCCCTTCTTTTTTGAAGTGTAAATAATTCATTAAAATTTCAAAAATTGAATTTCAGTAATTTTTCCTCAACAAAGTATTTGTAAACTTTGATCTAATAACATGTAAAGCATTTGATCAAGCAAACTGATGAAATCAGAGTAAACCTTTGCTAATATTGGCTGAAAATGTCAAAAAATGACAAAGTCCGGAAAAACGTCAAAAATTTGATTTCCGAATGGAACCAAAAACAACAACACTTCTTCACACATCCTTCTAGATCACTCAGATGCATTCAGTTTTTCATTCTATGCAGCCCTTCTGAAGAAGAAGTTTCTCAAAGGAGGATACCCAACTGGACCTATTTGGCCCCGCCCCTTTTCCATCCCTGTGTGCATCCAACCGAAAAACAACAACACTTGTAGGGGACCATGAGTACTTCAACCCTGCCAAGTTTCATCAAAATCCCTGCAGTTGTTCTGAAGTAGTCGAAAATGTGAATAGTTTACTGACGGACGGATGATGCGCTATGACTATAGCTCACTTGAGCCTTAGGCTCAGGTGAGCTAAAAACAAAAAACAAGAAGCCCATTGGGTTACATCACTCACCAGAACATTTCACAAAGAAGCAGAAATTTTGGATTTACAATGTATCACTTCTGCAGTAAAGTTATGGAAAAAGACGAAATCTCTCATTTGTTTAACTTAGGACCCTATTATTTAAACTTTGATCCCCTATTTTGGCCCAATCTTGACCCCAGCAGCTATGATTTGAACATACTTGAATCTACACTATATAATGATGCTCCAATATTAATTTGATTAATTGTACACTTGCTGTTCTTGAGAAGAAGATTTTTAAAGATATTTTCCTATATGAACCTATGTTAAACTTTGAGCCCCTATTTTGGCCCCCCTGTCTTAACCCTGGGGGCCACCATTTGAACAAACTTGAATCTACTCTATATAATGATGCTCCCATATCAATTTGACTAATTGTACACTTGCTATTCTTGAGATGATTTTTAAAGATATTTTCCTATATAAACCAATGTTAAACTTTGGGCCCCTATTGTGGCCCCATCTTGACCCCAGCAGCCACCATTTGAACAAAATTGAATCTAAACTCTATCAGGATGCTTCCACATAAGTACAGTGATTTTTGGTTCGGTGGTTCTAATGAAGAAGATTTTTAAAGACACCCACCCATTTTTTAATGTTTCCCAATTATCTCCCCTTTCATAAGGGCCTGACCCTTCATTTGAACAAACTTGAATCCTTGAATCCCCTTCCCCAAAAGATGTTTTGTGCCAAGTTTGGTTGAAATTGGCCCAGTGGTTCTTAAGAAGAAGTCGAAAATGTTCAAAGTTTACAGAAAGACAGCAGACAAAATGTGATCAGAAAAGCTCACTTGAACTTTCCGTTCAGGTGAGCTAAAAACAGAATCTTGGTCGTATAAACACCTTTTATAGTGCCATGTCACGTGCACAGCTGATGAAGGTATTAACCATACATCCAAGACTGTTTACCCTCCATCTAGGCATAGAACAGGCAGAGATAGGATAAGAACTTAACCCTGAAAATCTGGCACAACCTGGGATCAAACCAGGGACCCCAATGTTTGAAGTCCAGCACAAGCGATTGTGCAATATCTATCCGCTGAACTTCTTTGCAGTGTTCTGTACGTTTCAAGAAATTTGCAAATGATACTGAAATCTTGATTTACCCTTAAATTCTGATACATTCTCTTAGTAGATGATAAATGCTGATGTTCAACATACCAACACAGGCTTCATCATCAAATGGGCCTTCATACAAAGCTTCCGCGCGGTATTTCTGGGCTGTCACAGGGGATGGTAAGTGGATTACAATCATTTGCAACATAGCATCACCAGCTGGCAACCATTTTCTCATGATGATCTGTAATAGAACACACGAGCAATAATTCCAACATCTTCACATCTCTCTTTGGCATGGCTGTAATAATTTATATGAACAAAACATCCATTTAAGCCAAAATTTGAGAATACCTTTACTTGGTTAAGAAAAATGAAAACCTGTATGCAGGGATTTACTGTACTTCCAAAATGCGAGTATTTGACCCTCAAAAAGTTGTTTGTTCCCCCAATAATAATTAATGTTATCATGTGCATCCATTTGGACACATAATGAAAATAACTTGTCTTTTCTCCATGGGGTCTTAATATAATTTATGCTAACAAAATTAAACTTAAAGACAACAAACAGTACATGTATTTCATACAGATACAGTGGAAACTGTCTATACCAGACAGTCTCCGGGACCGATGTTTTGTTGGTTTGGACAGGTGTCCAGTTTTCAGAAATATCAAAATTTAAGGCTTGGAAGAGTAACCTCCCTTTCCATCAATGTTTTATTGATTTTGCCGATGAACTCATTTTTTTCTCTCTCAATTTCACGATGAAAGTTCATTTTTTGAATTTAAGGTAATAATATTTCTTTGCTAATTTCGTTCACAACCTAAAATTTGATTAACACACAACGTTTCTGAAAAAAGTGAAATAATCAATAATAATTGAACATTGGTTACGTTCATTCTGAGGGTTTTGTACATTTGTTAATTGTCTGTATTAAACAAGAGGCCTTAACAGTCACCTGAGTAAAAAATTAAGTTGAAATTGGCCCACTGGTTCCTAAGAAGCTTAAAGTGTGAAATCCTTTAGTAACCCTATGGGAAATGTTTGACCTCAGGGCAAGGCCAAAAATGAACCCAGGGCCTTCTCTTCAAGAGACTTTGAATAAGCACCTCAAAAGGATGCTATATTCCAGAAATGAGCTTATTTAGCCTTGTAATTTCAGAGAAGATTATTTTTTAAAAGTTGCAAAATTTGAACCTTTTTTTTCGCGATTTTTGGACCAAAGGGGATGGTTTGAACAAGCTTGAGTCTGCATCACCCAATGATCATCCCTGGCAAATTTGGTTGAAAAAAACTTGAGAAGAAGTTCAAAATGTCTCCGCCAATCAGAGGCCATGGCGTCCATCTTGGATTTCCCATGACCTCAGAAAGTAATAAAACTTGTGTGGGACCTTGTGTAGAACATCTATACCAAGTATGGGCATGATCCATTCTGTGGTTCTTGAGAAGTTCAAAATGTCTCAGCCAATCAGAGGCCATGGCGGTCATCTTTGATTTCGCATGGCCCAGAAAAGTAACAACATCTGTGTTGGACCTTGTGTAGAACATTAGTACCAATTTTGGGCATGACGACAGTGTTAAATTAATTCAGTATATTTACCAAATTGATGACTGATGAGAACAGTGATTGGAAAAGGGAGTAAATAAGAGGATTTTAGGTCGGTGGAATAGGTTTCAGCCGCAGGGATATCATATTTTTGAAAAATCAAAGTCTCGAAAATTCAAAGTTTATCAGGGAGTCCTGAGCACTTAGAGTTTTCGAGATTCAACTGTACGTCTATACAGCAAATTTCTATCCAAAATATCTATGTATGACAAAAATAAAAAACTGTAACATGCACTCTGACAGTTTGTGGCAAGGACATTAAAAATCAAAAGAACAATCGATTTTGTGTGGCCGGCACTTGTTTTTTAAAAAGTATTTCAATAATGTACCTTCAGTAAGGGCTTTCCTTCATTTTCTTTATCTTCTGAGGTGAGAGTTACGTCCAGTTTTTCTGCTAATTCGAGCGCCGTCTTCTTATTACCCTTAGTGCATGCATCAAATATCTGGTAGATAGGCTGCAGGATATATTTCACAAAGCCACGAGTACCAGTTCCTGACTGTTCTTTGGAAACCTTTTTCTTATCACCTCCCGACTGTTCTTTGGAAGCCTTATCTTTTTTCTTATCATCAATGAAGTTGTCCCCCCACAACTTTTTGATCATCTTGTCTACCTTACAATCAAACTTTGCAGCATAAAAACAAGCAAAGTCTCTGAGAGTAAAAGCCCAGCCATGTAATCCAGAACCAAACCCAACAGTCCCTTCTGTAGGTGAAACCTAAAACAGAAAATCTTAGATAATTATACTTGAAAGCTTGGCATTTTAAATCTGTATTAGCAACTATATATGCAGTAATGTCATGTTAGTCCCGACACTTTTGTCCTAGAAAAATTCGACAAGGTTAACAAATGAACTAAGCATAATTTTCACTAGAAAGGCTTATCTGCAAGTCATTTTCAATACTTCTGTAGTTAAGCGTCTAATTTCACATCAATTTAATTCACTAAAACTAAGATGAGGATCAAGGGGCCTTAATAGTCACCTGAGTAATGAATTTGGTTGAAAAGAAAAAAGAAACCCAGGGTCTTCTCTTGATCAAACTTTATCAGTCTACAACCCAAAAGGATACTTTATTCAAGAAATCAGGTAATTTGGCCTTGTACTTCCTGAAAAAAAAATTCTTAAAATGGAAGTTAATACCATGTATTGATAAAAAGATATCAGTTTACATAATTGGGAATGTTTTTGGTCAAACTGTGAAAAAACACATTCACTTTGCATTAGAAATAGGGCCGAATATCGGCATGTGGGATCTTCCGAAAAAGGTATGGATAGAGACAATATGTCAAGAATCTCATGCTTGCCCCATGTCTCTCTCTTGTATAAAATAGTGCAGCTAATCTGAATGTAATTAATGAACTTCACTGATTCGACATTTTGGTAAAATAAATAGTTTACTGCCCTGGTTGTAGGGTTATACAAGGATTTGTTTGCCTGCAATAAGCCTTATTCCCCTTGGGCTTCGCCTTCAGGAAATAGGACTTTCTTTGGGTAAATAAGTCCTCATGTCTCCCTACAATGGAGGCAGGGCTCGACATTAATGAATGTCCAGGACAGATAGATTTGCTTGTCGGACAGGTAGAAGTTTGCCTAACCTGTCCAACAGGACAGGTGAAAATAACTCGTAGCTTTTGCAAAACTCAAAAGATAATTGTTTTAACATGTCTGTATTATTTTGTAATAAACTGAAAAATGGACATCTCGCTATTACAACAATAAATACCATCGAAATTGATGTTAACATAGCTGTGAAAACATTGTCGTAATGCGGTGTGATCTCTATCTGCAATGTGTAATGCCATCACATAATTAAGCTCTCAGATGAATCAGATCATAAATTAAAACATGTGTGGGTAACTTGGATTGTTCGTACTCAGCTTCCGGAACACTTGGTAAACTATCAACAAATATAATCACTGTCAATATCATGTTCTTCTATGCAGAAATAATTGATTAACTACATTAACTTGATGTACATTTCATGAGACTTTATATCAGTCCTCACTGATATTTACTTCACAGTTACTGAAAAATGTCAGACGATTGTCATGTCTTCTATGCCATCCGTACTCCACACCATTACCAGTGCAATGTATAAGATACATTGTAATGGTTTCAATGCAAAAACGATGTTTTATTTTCAATGAGCAAAGTTTTAATAAGGACATCATTATATTCATTTGATTTATTAGTGAAGTTAACAAAAATGGTTGTTATCAAATTTATCTAAAGGCAAAAATATTTTTATCTTTTATGATTAAATCTGGCTCCAACAATTTTAAACAACAAATTGGAACATTTTTTACAAGCTTCTAGTGATGCTATTTCAACATACAGATATCCTAAAATTGCACCACTTTCCTGTAAACCTTTGAAAATATCTGGAGAGGTGGGGACAAGCCAATTAACAGATTAACATATATCCCTAATAATGGTATTTGAATTTTATTCATTAATGATGTTTTTCTGTCAATGTATATAAATGAATTATTCTACCAGTATATATACACTCTTTTAAAAAAAATTCCCAAAACAGCCCAAAATGCAGTTAAATTGCCAAATTACAAGAGCCCTTGCCCCATTCCAAAATTACTAGAAAAGGTCCCTGGTTTGTATTTTGATTCTATCTGCCTTAAAACTCGGAGAGGTAGATATACTTTTTGGACAGGTAACTCTTGTTATTTGTGGTAAATGAGTGAATTCTGTAAATTTTCTAGTACAAATTGACAATTTTTAGTGTAGTTTGCTTTGGTTTTCTAAGAGCATCACAGTTGTGCAATATATCGCAATATGGTTTTCATTCACAATACCAACACTACCTGTATGTTTCCCATTGGACTGTCGTCACCGCCGTAAGTGGAAATGATGACATTGACATTCTCGATGGTTCTCTGGAAGGCTTGGTAGAGATCTTCAGGTTCCATCTGAAGAGTCAGGACTGCCAAGTCCATTTTGTTCATGAACAACACAGGCTTGATTCTTTCAGTGATAGCTTGTCTCAAAACAGTCTCAGTTTGAACACAAACACCTGAAATAGAGTGTAACAAGAGAATCAGGTNNCTGGGCCTTTTGAATTGAGAATTTCAACAACATTTTATTGAAATTGGGAAATCTAGAAATACATACAACTGGGTAAAATTATAAAAATATCTTCAAATTCATCGACATTTGACTTCAATTGGGAAATTTTAACTGCAAATTGGGAAAAAATGCATTGATTTTTGGATTGTGAATGGTGCCTTTTTTCGGACCCGCCCTGTATGGTACAGTGGAAAATCCCCGTCATCCCAGGGGAACGAGTGAAATTTGCGTCTTCCAAAATCCAGAAAATCTTTTATTAGCGTTAAACTATTAATAATTATCCCCAAAGTATTGTAAAAACCCATTGTTTAGAAGATATAGTAGATATCTACAGGAATCTGACACTGCTTCATGATTATTGTCTCATTAAATGTAGCAGACAACGCGGCAATCACTTCCTTAGAAATTCATTGAATGAATTGTTGGTGCGAAGTAGGAGCATATCTCGATCCCTATCACAGGATGTTTGATAATAGTTACTAAATGGAAACATTTATAAGAGTGAAACAAGATGTGTTTGAGAAACACTATGCCCCCGAGTGGTAAGCCATTCTTGAAGGCTAAGACAATCTAATGAATGGCACTTTTTAAATATCTTGTCATTTGATCTTGTTAATATAAAGCAATACCAGAGTTCTGGAAAAAAGTGTCAGACATTTCGGTTTGGCCGATAAAATTCACAGATGTCCGATAATATTCTGAAAAATCTGCTCATTTATTGGATCAAATGTCTGATACTTTTGTTTTCTTTCGTTTTTTCCGTTTCCAAATAAATCTTTACATACAAGAAAGTTCTGATTTAATTCTCGCAAACGTTTTGTTGAATGATCCACTCTTTTTTCAAATGCAAGCTTTTGTTCACCTAGACTCCAATCGAAAGTTGGGCCACCCAGCTGATTATCGGTACTTAAGTCCTGTTTTTCAAGCCCATTCTGATCATAAAAGAGGTCTTAAGTATGCGATCTAAGTTATCTTAGTAATTTATACATTTGTTAAAAACCTCAAATAATAAGCGTATTTAACCTTTGAGGCAATCGAGAAACTGAGTGCGTTCACACTAATTACCGAACTGTCCGAATTATAAACAGTAGGGGTGAAACGATTCACCGGGGTTCTCGGTGCACCCCATTATTTACTGTCAAATCGATTCACGATACAGCGGGTGTCCGTATCGATTCTTCACGGTTTGTTTCGGAAATTATTATCTCCCATACAGAACGGGTCGTTTCGAAAAATAGTATGTAGGAAAATGGCGGACGCAACTGTCAGTGAACTGCTGATCAGTATTGATGAGCAAAACAAAGCGAATATTGAAATAAGAAACCCTCCTGCAGCATATAGGAGCAACATCTGGAAGTACTTTGGTTTTAGAGATGACGGTCACGGTACAACTAACAATGTTCAAAAATTCATCTTAGATCCTTTATTCCATTCCTAGAATCTTTGAAAAACTCGTGATACAAATCGTATCACAAGTCCTGTATCGCGAGGACACTGTATCGTTTCATCCCTAATAAACAGTAACATTCTAACTAGAATTGTCCTAATGGGACTTATACCCCCCGTGGCAGCATTTTCGAGGAACGGAGTTATGTGTGTGACCTTGACCTTTGAACCCCAAAATCAATAGGGATTCTCCTTGAGTCATAGGCAACCCATGTGTGAAGTACCAACATTGTAGACCCACAGGTAATCGAGTTATTGTGCGGAAACCATTTTCAAGGAACAGAGTCTTGTGACCTTGACCTTTGGACCCCAAAATCAATAGGGATCCTCCTGGAGTCATAGGCAACCCATGTGTGAAGTATCACTTTGTAGACCCATGGGTACTTGAGTTATGGTGCGGAATACATGGACAGACATGGTGAATCCAGTATACCCCCCTACAACTTTGTTGGC
>JACSZP010021847.1:0-12082 GCA_016161895.1 Pinna nobilis
GAGCGTGTGCACTATCAATGCAGTTGGAACAGTCGAAATAGAGGAAACAAAAAGGTACTTTACCTTTCTTCCTTTACATTACGAAATATTTACACACTAGTTGTTCCTCATTGTACAAATTGATTAAAGAGTTATAAAGAAATCTGCCTTAACTTTTTTTCTGAACCTCAAAGTAAGGTTACCGTGTAAGGTAGGAAAAAAAGTTTATGAGATCACCTGGTAAGAATTTAACCAGTCAGATAAAAAAGTTCATTTTCTTTCCCTTTTTTGTATTCTCTTACCCTCTTATTATCTTAAAAAAGAATTATAATGATTCCTGTGTCTCAACGTTTTCCCTTAACGAATTTACTTTACATGATTAAGGGAAACGTTTGCCAGGGAAAATGAAACAGAAAAAGTTGCTAACTTTCGATATTTTTTCTCTGTTTCCGTCAATGTTCGAGTGGATTGAAAAGCTTTCCTAAATTCTTTATGTCAGCTTTTTTCCTGAACAACTTTTCCCGGGGTAATGAGGGGAAAAATTAATCAGGAAAAAAGTTAGACTTCAGAAAGAAAATCTTATTTTATTGATTTTTACTTCACACACACTTTTACACATTTCTTTCATAAATAATAAGATATAAAGAGTTATTATAAAATCTGTGTCTCGACCCTTTTTTCTTAACTGAAAGTTTTTTACTTTGTTTTCTGTGGTTTTTTTTTCATCCATCTGTGTCCTGACATTGTACACGTGAATAATAGAATTATCATAAATTCTGTATGCCCAACGTTTTTCCTGGTTAACTTTTTTCCCACGTGTAATACAGGAAAAAAGTTCACCTGAAAAAAAAATGCCCCGTCAGAAAACATAGCTACTTTTCTATTCTTTTGCCCATTTTTCTTGACATTGTACACGTATTCTGAAAAGTTATCATAAATTCCGTATTCCCAACCTTTTTCCTGGTTAACTTTTGTACCGCGTGTAATACAGGAAAAAAGTTCACCTGGGAAAAAAGTTAACCAGTCATAAAACATAGCTACTTTTCTATTCTTTTGTCCATTTTTCCTGACATTGTACACATATTCTGAAAAGTTATCATAAAATCTGTATACCAACTTTTTTCCTGGTTAACTTTTTTCCCGTGTTCAATATAGGAAAAATGTTCACCTGGGAAAAGGTTAACCAGTCAGAAAACATAGCTACTTTTCTATTCTTTTGTCCATTTTTTCTTGCCATTGTACACATATTCAGAAAAGTTATCATGAATTCTGTATACCAACTTTTTTCCTGGTTAACTTTTTTCCCGTGTGTAATACAGGAAAAAAGTTCACCTGGAAAAAAGTTAACCAGTCATACCATATAGCTACTTTTCTATTCTTTTGTCCATTTTTCTTTACATTGTACACATATTCTGAAAATTTATCATGAATTCTGTATACCCAACGTTTTTCCTGGTAAACTTTTTTCCCGTGTGTAATACAGGAAAAATGTTCACCTGGGAAAAGGTTAACAAGTCAGACAACATAGCTACTTTTCTATTCTTTTGCCCATTTTTCTTGACATTGTACACGTATTCTGAAAATTTATCATAAATTCCGTGTGCCCAACTTTTTTCCTAGTAAACTTTTGTACCGCGTGTAATACAGGAAAAAAGTTCACCTGGGAAAAAAGTTAACCAGTCATAAAACATAGCTACTTTTCTATTCTTTTGTCCATTTTTCCTGACATTGTACAAGTATTCTGAAAAGTTATCATAAAATCTGTATACCAAACGTTTTTCCTGGTTAACTTTTTTCCCGTGTGTAATACAGGAAAAATGTTCACCTGGGAAGAGGTTAACCAGTCAGAAAACATAGCTACTTTTCTATTCTTTTGTCCATTTTTTCTTGATATTGTACACGTATTCTGAAAAGTTATCAAAAATTCTGTATACCAACTTTTTTCCTGGTTAACTTTTTTCCCGTGTGTAATACAGGAAAAAAGTTCACCTGGGAAAAAAGTTAACCAGTCAGAAAACATAGCTACTTTTCTATTCTTTTGTCCATTGTTCCTGACATTGTACACGTATACTGAAAAGTTATCATAAAATCTGTATACCAAACCTTTTTGCTGGTTAACTTTTTTCCCGTGTGTAATACAGGAAAAATGTTCACCTGGGAAAAGGTTAACCAGTCAGAAAACATAGCTACTTTTCTATTCTTTTGTCCATTTTTTCTTGACATTGTACACATATTCTGAAAAGTTATCATGAATTCTGTATACCAACTTTTTTCCTGGTTAACTTTTTTCCCGTGTGTAATACAGGAAAAAAGTTCACCTGGGAAAAAGTTAACCTGTCATACCATATAGCTACTTTTCTATTCTTTTGTCCATTTTTCTTTACCTTGTACACATAATTCTGTAAATTTATCATGAATTCTGTATACCAACTTTTTTCCTGGTTAACTTTTTTCCCGCGTGTTATACAGGAAAAAAGTTCACCTGGGGAAAAAGTTAACCACTCAGAAAACATCGCTACTCTTCAATTCGTTTTTGTTTATTCTGACATTGTACACGTATGTAAAGAAGTTATCATACATTCTGTACGCCAAACTTTTTCCGGACCAAAATAATAGAACTAACATCGGGACAGACTGTTCCCGAAGGACGTTATTTTCTTGCGAATGGGAACGGGGTGATAAGGTAAACACTATGCCGATCAGAAACAACCAGAAACGCCCATAGCAACAGCCATGCGCACATTTCAAAAAGTGAACTTTTTTCCTGATTAACTTATTTTCCGTTACAACGGCATAATGTTGTAAATATAGACGAAATAAGTAACTGTAATTAATGACGGGAAATTAAACGAATAGCCCCTAACATTAAGTCCGATTCGTAAATACCGCACTCGCTATTATCGTTGTTTACCTTCCATTTGAGTTTTGTACTCGGAACGACGACTTTGTCTAATAAACTAAAAGGGTTTTCACAAGAGGGAAACATGATCGCTGCACGTGGGGGTTATATTACGCAGGTGAGGAATACATGAAGTTTTGTCTCCCTGACACGTGAAGGCTCCCAGCCAATCAAAAACTGTAACTGCCTTTAACCAATTAGGTATAATAAGAACAAACATTGTGGGAGGAAATATGTAGAACTGGCGTTTAAAGGTAATTATGAAAGTTTCACTATCACTCTAATTTCTATAAGTTATTAAGATGTTGATACAATATTTATTGTTTATGTTTATATCTTATGAACATGATAAGAAAGCAATTTACATAACATACATAATACATGTTTTTCAATAGAATCTCATTTTCAATCAAATATAAGTTATCATTCTTTAGTCGACCAATGTCTATACCGATAAAAGTGTAGGTACATTTTCATTCTAGCATGTAACTATGCATCACAGGCTTGTTACTTACTTTTCGAAAAGTTTGCATGTACATGTTTCATATACATACATGAGTATTTCAGATATACTTTCTGTTTAGACCTCATTTTAAGGCAACAAACACTTAAGTTTTTTTCCCTACAATCAATAGATACCTGTTGAACTTTATCAATGAAATAAATTGGTTGGTTGTATTGTTGTTTCACGCCGCACTCATGAATATTTCACTTATATGGAGTTGTAAGTGTGTGAAATTTTGCCTATGCTTGACAACCGGCCGTGGAGCAGGGAGTTCTGAACTTTACGACACCTACTAAGACACGGGGTCTCGGTTTATGCTGTCTCATCCGAAATACTGGACGTCTAACCGCACCGAGGCTTGGTCAGACTAAATAATAGATTAAGGGAAAAACATTTCAGGTTCCATCCGCGTATTTACGCTATAAAGATTACTTAATAGATGTGACGAAGAGCTAAACATAAGTAGATTTTTTAAAATCCTGCATCAACTTGGATGGACAAGAAACAACACAAAACGGCAACAACAGCAACAACAACAAAAAATAACAACGGGCGAAAAGCGACAAACAGTGTACAGGTATGCACACAAATCTGAGAGAAAGAAAAGATCGATATGTAAAATATGCAACTGAATGTTTTGAAACATGATACTGTGAAAGTATCGATCAAAGCTATATACATGTATAAGTCTGTTTGACCTTATCACAATTTAATAAGGAAAAAGAATACCTGATAACCATTTTTAAAAAATACATCTGCAAATTGGAGATAGATTTTTTTTGTCGAAAATGTTGGCATTTTGCAAACATAGTGAAAATCGAGATTATGCGAGGGGACTATCAAATTTAATTTAAGGTGCCTTTTTATTTGTTTTCTAAAGGAAAACACATACAATTAAATTCTGTACTTTGGAAGTCTGTCTGACTCAATTTGTGGTCAGAGGCCTATAAACTAAATAATTGACACAAGCTTATAGAAATACACGTATGTCTACCTTGGTAAAATAGAAAAACCCCGACACAATCAAATCCACAGAAAATAATGATTTGATACCGGGTACTGGGGACGATCGATAACAACCTACACATGTGTCTGCTTGACAATATCACGTTTGAAAAACGATGAAAATTAATAAAAACTAATATTCTACAAAAGAGTCTTACGAAAGGGAAAAAATTTCCTTTCTTTATTCTTAGGAATTTGTATTTCCAGTCACAGAATAGATTAGAGTCATACCTGCAACTTGTTTAGTATTTCTGTTCCCGATCTCGGAACACTTCGGTAGCTCAACTTTACCTCTCCGCCTCTTTCATCCTCTGATCGAACAAAGACGTTTATATTGAATAAAAAAAGTTTGTCATACAAACTATATATGTGAAAATATCAAATTCCCATCGTAAATCATGTTAGAAGATAAATCTTTCAATGTTTTAACGGTATTTTATTGATCATATTGTGGACAAACGGACAAACAGACAGAAAAGCACGCATAGGAAACTTACCCCCAATTGAATCGTTGATACAGAAAAAAAACATAAAAAGCAATTTGACGTAAAAAATTTTTATTTTGTCCTCAGCAGGTATTATATCATTGGCGCACAACTACCAAGTGAGAAATCAATGAATAAATATGAGTTCACATAAATTAGCTAGATTAACCTTAATTTATATTTCATAACCGTGTCTTTAATTAAATCTCTGGAGATCTATGAGATTCTGATAGAATTTAAGCTGAACTCTAATGTTGTTGCATTGTTGATTTTAGTTTCCCAACCACGAATATTTCACTCATATGGAGACGTCACCGCGTGTCGGTGAGGAACGACAAATGTTGCCTATATTCGGCACCAAAGGCTCCAGAGCAGGGACGGTCTGCGTGGATTCGATCAGAGATCCCTTTGATTCGAAGTCGAGCTCACTAACCACTTGCCCACAGCGGCCCCCGCTGAACTTAATTTTGCATTATTTGATTATTTTAAACCATAACCTGCAAACTCTATTAAAATGATATTTGATAGCCTAGTGAAGTGTAGATTACACTTCCAGCTGTTCACAGGTAAGTATATAAACAGCAAAATAAGTGAGGCTCATTATCAGTACAGTTAAGCTGTATAGTTAAGCTGTATTTCAAAACGCAGGTCTTGGTACACCAAAAGAGAAGTTGAAAAAAACAAGGTGAGAAAAATATTTCAGACTATGATGGCATAATGGAACAAGTATGTCTGCCTAAGTTAATTATTACAGTCGAACCCTTATTCATTGAAAGGGGGATGGATTTTCTTTCAAATAAAGAGGATTAAAATAGTTGGGTCGAAATAGCAATACCGTTTATATTTTTATACAATTAAGATATAATTTAATCCTATGTTTCTTAACTTACAGGTTTCATTATGTATTCCACATCCCTTTGTCTTGTCCTGGTCATTGCATTGGCTGCAGCAAACGAAGACAAAACACAGTCGGTTTTAAGAGAGGTTGTGAAGGGTCAATTGGACGTCATCAAACACTGCGTAGGACTTCGTGGATACCCCTACAGAGGCATACCACCACACCCAGTATATCCAAGAAAACGTAAGCGGAATTGCGTTGTCTTATTATTGGGAAATCGACGTTTTGTAATTGCGTGCCCCTTTTGTTATATATCCATAACTTTTTATTACTTCAGATTCATTCTTAGTGGATGTGTTTTCAGTATTGACCTTCTCCGTTGTCGTATTTTAATACTGACCTGATCACTTAAGTTAACTATCACTTTTTCTATTTTAATCAAGACATATCAAAGACATAGGGCGGTTAGTCCATCATTTCCTTTTGAATTTAATGCTTCATAACAGAAATTACTTAATCTGAAAAATTCTAAAAGTAGGAAGGAAATATTTTACTTAATATTATTGGATTAAATGTCACTTAATTAAAATAGATTTTAGTTTTATGACATTTGCGGTAACACGGATTTCTTTGTCTTTTTTCGGGGCTAAAGTGCAGTACAATTTTCATTTCAGGTTATATCGTTGCCTTCCATGCCAGGTCATCTAAAAGTCTCCGGAATCTATCTGCTAAACAAGTGGTTGTATTTGACAAAATAGACGTAAACATAGGCGGCGGCTACAATGGTAAAGATGGAACATTCAAGGCCTCTTTCAGTGGTGTCTATGTGTTTCAATGGACGACACTTGCGCAAGCTGGGAAAGCTTTTATAACAGAATTTGTAGTGGACGACGTCGTCAAAGGAATGAATCATGCTTATGCAGGATCTTCAAATAATCAACCAGCATCTCAAACGGTTGTTGTTAACATGAGGAAAGATCAAAAGGCATGGCTGAGAATCCGAGGTAGCCATGGAAAGTACATGTTCGGAGAATATTGGTCAACTTTCACAGGCTATCTTCTGTAATTCTATCATGGCCACTGGTCATATAACAAAATAAATTTGACTTCAAAACAAACTTGGTTTCGTTTTGCTTTCTTGCTTAATGAAATTTCTACAATCATTTTTGGAAATAAAAAGATAAATTATTAGAGATAGTGACATGTAAGGAAAAATATTCCTACACAGGTCAGAAAGAATTTGGAGTTTTTATTTTTGTCACATTTTGAATCTTTTTTATGCATAAAGATCAAGAAAATTAATACATACATATGTATATATCTCAAGAAGGGAAGAGAATTGATCTACATCTTCATTGCAGAAAATCTCTCTCTGTCGTTGTTTTTCATTCTTTGGCTTTTCTTCTTTTTTCTTTCTGTCCAACTATCTTTCCTTCACGTTCTCTCTGTGTTCTGGTTCCTTTCTCTATTGCCTTTCTCTAACATTTAAAAAGCTACGATTGAAAATATCAAAAAAGCAAAAGATTGGCGGAGACCACAATTTTTACAAACAGACACAAAAACTAAAATGCTATGTAAATAGTTCTCGCAAGTGACAAAAACAGAATGAAATAGCTCCAAATTTTTTTTCATGATGGTACAGGTATAATGTTATTTTAGCGACCGAACATTTCATTAACGCACATTTTTACAGAATAAAACACCGCAAGATTTTCTATGATGAAAATCATGTCTAAATCTAACTATCCTTTACAATAAAGGGTATTACCTATACCAATACAAGGGCGATATACTGATCATACAATAGTGTGTGTTTGTCCGGGTAGCGTAGTGGTTTGGGCGTTTGCTTCTCACCAATTCAACCCCGGGTTCGAGTATCAGCCAAGGGAGTATGTGAGATGGTATGGTGGTCGGCAACTTGGACATGTGAGTTGTCTCTGGGCACTCTGGTTTCCTCCAACAGCAAGGACCCCGCACGCCGACATCAGAGCCAACGAGAGACATTAATATAAGTAATTGAACTAATTTGTTAATCGCTGTAAAATACAAGAATGTAGAGTAGTGTGAAATTTTAACTGTCTATCTACAGATCCGAACAACATGCAAAGGTCATACCAGTTCTGTCAGACGTTCCTGTTGGAAATTCCACTATAAGTATTCCTATGAAAGAAATAGTATTAATTAAATGGAGTTTCTATCAGTTCAACTTGATTTCTTATTTTGTATTATTACTTACAACCATGAACAAACACATAAAATATAGGGGTCAGGTTCTACATATGAAGAGAAAAATTGGCAAATGTATCAAGCATGTAACATATAATGCCTTTATTATTACCTTCAACACATGATGATTGGTTCTAGCCATATTGGATTCTCTGCTGTGGACGTAATCATACAGAGTAAAATGGATATTGGTTATGCCAATGCCAATGCAATAGACCGGTCATACAATAGTATTAGACTGAACTGGCCATCCGACCATCTACAGATCCGAACAATATGCACAGGTTATGCTTCTTCTATTGGACTTGCTCTGTCGGAATATGATCACTAGTAGAATACCTTAGAGGAAAGAAAAATAAATAATCCATTGGTCAGGTCGTATTAGATATCAAAAGGAACGTTTACAATTTAAGTATGTACTGATAACAGTTTGGATTGAATAACAATTTACAATTGATGAAAAATATGTTTGATGTATCTCCAGGTAAAAAAACAAACGATACGTGATCTATGGAAAAGAAAATGGTTTTACATCGTCCGTCTATTACATGTGCAAATATGAGAGTAAACTTATTTGTTATATATTTCTGCTGTAAAGCTGATGTATTACTAACAAATGAGCTGATTCTCTTTTACTTTCACTATATCGTTTGAATCAGTACTCTTTAGAGTTGTATCTTAACTATTTACCGTTTTACACAACACTCTCGAGTCAGACCTTTAAATACATAAAAGTAGGCCCTAACCCAGGAGTTTGATATCATCCTAATTCTGGATTAATATTTTTTCTTGCTCTTTCGTTTAAAAACACATCTAAAATATTGCAAGACAGTCTTATTTTGACTAGATTGTTTATGATTGACATTTCAATATATTGTTTTGGATTTCGCTTAATTGACATTATCTGACTATGTGACCTGAACTGTTACCTATGCAAACATGATAATGAAAATAAGCAAAACTGCGCATTCTAAGTTGTATAGATGAATATTAAAATAACGGATACAAAGGTATGAATGCCAAGAAAAAAACAGGAGGCATAAACAAGTTTGTTGAATTTGACTTCTTAAAAAGACAGACGTTGGATAAGGTACCATGGAAGAGCAAGGCTCTCCTACTAATCGGTCACATACTCCACGAGTTCACGCTAAAATTCAGAAGAAATGATTAACAATCCAATTCACGTCTTATTCGGTAGAGATGATTCTCGACAACTACAATAAACAAAGTAATTCAACATTCAGTGAAGTATTGTCATAGCAATCAAGCTCATTGTGCGATTGTTATCCTTGGGACAACAGCTTTTCATTCAGTAGTTTGCTTCTGTATAAGAAATATTCACAAAAAGAAAACACCTTGGTAGTCCAGGCGAAAAAGGGATATTACTACTTATGCTGAAAATTGACGAGCAGAAGGCCGAAATCCTCTCTTTTGTCGTATAGTTTGTATCGCACATTCTCTTTTCATGTAGAACACCTTTGCTGTCGATGCTGATTGAGAACAAGAATTTTATACAATAGAAGGAATCATGTTTGTTTTGGATCAAGACTGCACATAAAAAAGTATCATTTGTAAGGGAATTATTTACATAGGAAGAGCATTGGGAATAAAATCATCTATTTCAGGTATGCCGTGTACGGAAACAATTGTAATCACAGTTTTGTTTGTTGTATTTGTATTGTTGTTTAACGTTCCATCAAGAATATTTCACTCATATGGAGACATCACCGTGTACTGGTAAATAATTTTGCAGAAATAAACTTGTCATGGAAATATTTAAATAAAGTAAACTCCGATGACTATTGAAAGTAACACCCCATTTATTGAATGATTATTCCAGTCAAACGGGATGTACAAATATCTTTAGAAGTATCAGGGTTACAAACATTTTGTGATACCCACACATACCCAAATCCAATACTGAATTAATGTTTTTACTTGGCATAACCAGTTCAATTGAGTATTCACATCACATAACACATGGTAATAGATTTGCTTTACAATTATGTATATTGTGATTGTTTAACTCAATATTTTAAAATTAACAATTTCCCTATCTATACCAAATGAAACCATAACGAATTCAGAATATATGTCATTTAATTTGGGGTCCTCTTTTCTTTTTTGTTTTTCGTTTAGACCCATTATTCCAGCTAACATCGTCTGCGTGAGAAATGGTATCACTATGTATCAAATATAATCAAATGTTTAAGTCAGTATGAAAACATATGAATGAAATAAAAGAAATACAATGCGAAAAAGGACTACAGCAAAGAGCTAGGTCAGATAATTATCTACATGTACTATCATAATTGGATTTCATAAAATCTGTCCAATTTCTTTTAAAACACAATGTACCTAATGTATTTTGAAAATGTGACTGTTCAAATTTCTCGTGTATTTTAGACAATAATATTCGTGCGGAATTGCTAAACGAACATAAATATTTCTGTGGAATTTAGTTTAAGCATTTTTGAATTGAAATACAAACGCACAGGACCACTTATTGCAATGTCCCTTATCAAGAGAAAAGATTGCCCAATGAAGGGGAAATAACTCTTATTTTATACAAGGTATAATATTTGATGTTAGCGATCGTGTAAGCATGGTGTTCTGTGCCTGCAGAATAAGCTAACTCTACAGAATAGACAACGTCTCGTTATGAGTGAAATATTCTTGAGTGGGACATTAAACAACAACAAAACAAACAAACAAACAAACAGAATAGACAGCGTATACCAAGTATAGGTGGTAGAGGCTACCTACTAGGTGGTTAACTAGATAGTTCTAGAGAAAAAGTATATAAGATGTTAGATTTAACATTATCATCTGACGAAAACATTTCTTTCATATAAGAATATGATTAATGACTTCCGATAAAGAAGCATAGGTAATTGAACAGAGAACATGATTTTCACGAAGACGTATGAACTCCTCATGACGTATCATTAATTTTTGGAATTCCTTCTAGCATTTGCAAATTTAAAAAGGGTTGATTATTGGCCAAAGGCTCAATAACTTACAAAAATATTTCGATATTTTGTCTCACTGGTCTTTATGTTCATGTTTCACTTATATAAATTTGTTAGGTCTCTTAAACGGAATATGAATGTGTAGCTCGTTAAATAAACAGAAGGGTATAATTTCAACAAAAATAAAAGAATTGTTAACGGACTAGGCTGTATCAGTTCTAGTGGCATTAAAAAGCTTGTAGTAGCGTAAACTATAGTCCGACAGGAATTATTTGTATCAATCGGTCAATATTTGTTCTCAAATAACTATATATTCATCTATTTTAGTATCTGTAATCGGGGGATATAAATATGATTCAGTGAGTGTTGGTACTGCGCGATCCCTTCATATCTACTCTCTTATCTGTAAAAACTCCGTTTCCCTTAATATACGGGCCGCTCCCTTGGAAGGGCCCTTATTGACAAAATTTGACATTTTCGTTTTTTTTCCCAATAAAACCCAAGATAGTATTCTCGAGAACATATATCCGAAGTTTTATGACACTGCGAGTTATACTTTTTAAGTTATGGGCATTTAAAAGTTTTTATAATAACGATTCATTTTTCCAAATTTAATCTATAAGTAAAAATAGTTTTGACGTCGTGTCAGTAAAGTTTTTCGTCAAACGTATAACGGGCGGCCTGTTTAAAAGAAAAGAACGAACAGAATTTAAGACAACAATTTCTTTACATTGGCAGAGGAACAGGTTTTTCAGTTTGGGAATGACATGTACATTGTTTGAAAACTATAACCTCTGTGAAATTATAAATTTAGTTGTAATTGTCGATGTCTGCTGCATTATCAAAAACCAAAAGAAAAAAAATTTCAAAGCGGAAGAAAACAAAATTCATCTATAAAGTCTGATTCTCATTTAGTTTGCTTCTTACGTCACTACCTAATTTAATAATACAGGAATACTTGCATTCGAGTATGCATTCACTACAATATATTAAGACTACATATTTAAAAAAAAGAATATTAATAGAAACCTCCATGACCAGAAGGCATAGGTCTGCTAACATACGGTTCCCGCTATGGTATTTGAGTCCGTTTCTTGATAGTCAGCTAGAGCTGTAAGCGCAGGTACCACGTTTATAATGCATACTTCGAGCTTCATATATTGGGCACGAATT
>JACSZP010021852.1:0-20882 GCA_016161895.1 Pinna nobilis
CGATTCGAAGTCGAACACGCTAACCACTCGGCCACGGAGGCCCCTTTGGCATATGAACTCCATATCACCGACAACTACAATGGTGTGCCTCTTTTCTTGAAAGAAGAGCGGAATAACAGACAGACATACGACACTTTTTGTCCTTCTGTCTGTAAGGCCAATGGTTTCAAAAAGTATGCATAATATTCACATATATTTTAAAACTTAACCGTGTCAAAACAAATCTATTGAACTTCTTGTCTGCATAATACAATGTACATAATGTAATTTAAGAAGCTCGCTGTCTGGGCAAATAGTTTTTTTTCTGCTTGTTGTTACTAATCATCCGACTCGATAATCTTTATTACATGGAGACGTCACAGAGAGTCATTCTAGGACGGCAAATATTTGTCCATACTTGACATTCAGTTGCAAATTGGAGTTGTTGAACTCTGATGGATCTGTAGCGTACCAAACCCCAGCAAGACAAAGGGCCTCAATCTTTTTGTTGGTTCCGTCTAAAAGAACTTCATCAAGTCTGATGCATAGACCTAAGAGTGTTATGGGGGGGGGGGGTTTCTTTACACCACGATCGGCTATCTCTCGGTCATTGATGGCAATCTAATTGAAATTGACCTCGATATATTACGATGATGTGTCTGTATTCCTAATCTATTTGAGTATTTACACCCACTGCAGACATATTGAACAGAAACTGTATTACTGAATATTTTATAAGTTCAAGGGGGCGTAACTCAAACAAGAATTTGAGTGACCAAATGAGAACTTGACTTAAATATCCTACTAATGTATCTGTATGCCAAAATTAACTTTAATGTGCCCCCGTTGCCGAGATGATAAACGGAAACTGTTGATGTATGCGCCGCCCTACCGACCGACAGAAGCAATGGAATATGTTCCCCCTTCTACAATGGGGATAGGCCTTTATATGAAAACACAGGAAAAGTAAGATTACTGTGGCCTGGTGCGACTGAAAAAATGTCAATACCGCAGTTCTACAGGAAGTGACGAAATCTTACTGGTGTCTGGCAATCTGCCAATGATTCTTCCGTTGGTAAAAAGTCTGTTGTTTAGTGTCCCACTCAACAGACTTTCCTTTTTATGGATATGTCACCCAATGCCAGTGACTTACTATAAATTTCAACACTTAGTCATGAAGCAGTGAGGGCTTTTTAACGTACTGACACCTACTGTGACACCGGGCATTTGTTCTTACGGTCTTATCCCAAGGAAAAGGAAAAACCAACCAGCTCTGTACTAGAGCGGATTTGAATCGAGGACATAATAACCTGAAGCTATACATGCTATAAACGAGCAACAATGGCTTCCCAAACGTTTAGAGATATATTAAACAGGCATCAATGGTCTTCATCAAAATTGATATTAATGATTACTATAGTTGCATTGTTTTAATGTCCTCAATTGTCAGTAAAATGCTTCAAATGTTGGTTTATGTTCCACACTTTTGACCAGTAAGCTGTGATTGTTGCTTAGTGTACTGGCACCTACTCTTGACACAGGACTTAGGTTTTCTTTTGCCTCATCAAAGTCTCAAACACACAAACTCTCATTATCATGCTATTATTAACTGCTGCTTAGCTAATTAGAGCACCATGATGCTTGGCTCATTGGAGCACCATGATGCTTGGCTCATTGGAGTACCATGATGTTGTATAAAGTAACAAATACTTGACAAATGAATAAGGTTGCCCATGTCTGAATTACATGCTTGGTTGCTATGACAACACTAGCTCCGAGTCTTGATTTCTTGTCTGGTTGTTATGACTATTAGACCACTGGGTAATGGTCCATGACCAAAGCAGAAGATCATTACAAGAATAATAAAAATAACAACATCTTCTCATTGGGTATACAATATAATTTATTGCTCAGCATCGATTACAAGTGCATGCAAATGAATGTTTATGTCTCCATGGTAACACTGTCAAAACAAGATGTAATTCTTGACTAGAAGTAATGTCAAAAGGCCAATGTCATGTTGCCCTCATAAAGTCTGGAAATCAAGTCACCCTTCATCATGAAAAGGGGGATAACTCTAGCGATGAGAAATGTTGATTAGTTTGTGGAAATTGATTCAATCATCTTAATTCAAGGTAGAAATATTTGTAATAATTTTTAAAAATGCAGATGAGAAAATATTTGTTTCATATAATTTTGGGCTTTATCAAAGGTAACAGGATTAGGATAGCATGTTAGAGCCACAAACATCTGTGCACTGTCCTAAGTATGATGAATGTTCATATAAATAATGACGTAAAAATCATATACCACGTAAAACCATAGTCTGACGAAACGATGGAATGTGTCGTAAAATAACGAATTTGACAATGTGACATCGCAGAATATGGAGATAACGATAAACTGAAAAATGACTCTAGGGTATGTTTGGTATGATCATATTTCACAATGCAACATCTTAACATGAAAATGTTATCAAACAAACAAAAAATACTGTAGAAAAAGAAAATTAAATTTATTTAAAAAATATTAAGTTTACGAAATCCAATCCCTGACTTTCAGAAAATTGAAGTGAACTTTGCCTTCACCTAAAAGTTAGTTATCAGAAATTTGGAAATCTGACAGGTCTAACTTTTCTACTGAAGAAAACATCTTCTCTATTTTATTATTAAGTAATAATTCTTTTTACTGATTTTCAACAAAAATATGCAATAAATGAATATCATTCAATTCAACAGTTACAGATTTCTTATTTTATTTTGATCATTAGAATTTTTTGAAAAAATTTCAGAAATTGAAGTTTTCATTTAATTTTTTTTTTCTCAAAAGAACATGAACTTACGATAAAAAGACTTCTTGCAATTTCTACAAACCTAAAAATTTTACAAAATTCTGAAATGTTGAAGTTATGTGATAATGTTTACATTTAAAAAGAGCCGAGAATGTTTAAAAAAAACTTCTTCACTAATAGTTCATTATTGAAATATGCAAAAAAACCAAAAAAACATTCAAATGGTCACAAACTTATATGAGTGGATCAAAAGTAAACTCAAGCAAGCCAACAAAGGAGCAATTTCTTGTAAAACTTAAGCAAAGCAAATGAACGGCTGAGTTCTTTAATGGAATCAATAACCTTGGTGTAAAATTTTAAACTCAAGACAAAAATTTATATCACAAGTTCTAAATAATTCGTTATACACAGGAAATATCTGAACAGTTAAAATGTTTTGGTATATATGGAATGACAAGGTACACAACCAAATATTTGTAAAAAAGGATTCGGAAACAACATCACAACCTGATGGAGTGTTCCGATAATAATTTAAATATTGTATCACCATTCTGTATAGTAAGAGTTATGCCCCTTAGGTCAACAATTTACGTACATGTTTATATGTTCCGCATGTGTAAAATGTCCCCATTGTAAGCATATTCTAACAATATTTGTAGAGGTTAACAAAACTTCCAAAACGAACCTCCCAGTGGCTCACTGACCAGTGAAGACCAACAACAGATCATATAAATGATTGGCTTTAACCTTATGGAACAGTTTAGGATTAAAATTTTAAAATATTATTGGAAAATTGAATTAATTGACAATATCGCAGTATTGTGCGACTATTTCTCCCTTGTATGAAATGTTTAGGTAAAATGTTTTGAGATAACATGGAATTCAAAACATAAGTACGTCGGAGATACATGTATATTTATAATGTTCTATTACATAACTTTATATTTTTTTCAATAAAAATTCAAAGTAGTATGGATTCCATTTAAAACACATCTGTGAGGTTAACTAGTCCTCGATTCACCCGATTAATGGTAATAATTTATAGATGTTGACGCATACTGGATTCTTTCCGCAAAAAATCTTGATCAGAAAATACTCTAAAAATTTAGTAATATTAAACAAAGATTAACAATACGAAGTTCTGGATTTAGGACACTCTCATTCTTTTTGGATGTTAAATTCACATTGTTCACAATACATGTACCTAATTTATTCAAAAATCATTATTTTCATTTTTATGTTAGTCTTACGAATGTACAAAAAAAATTAATTGTAAAATTCATATTTAGCTATAATTATATTTTTCATATTAGGAGATAATTCACCCAAACACCTTATGTTCAGAGTAAATGCTCTGAAAGTAAAATGTCTCCCATGAAATCTCAGATATGAAAATGATCCTAAACAGTCAGAACCCATAAAAGACACAGAAAAATGGAGTACCTGTATATCTTCTTTTATCGATAGCAGCCAAAAACAGTTAATATCACTGGGAGGGTAAATTCTTAAATCTAAAATTTGTTCCAAATTTAATTTCTCTCATGATGTGCAATCGCATGAATCTATATCAGAAGACATAGATATGGAAAATTTTACTAATTTTCTTATCAAGATTAACTTATTTAGCATAAAGTGGTGTATTAAATCAACAAACCATGATTACAAGTGCAACAACTGGATAGACTTTTCAAGTGCATCCAGCAGTAAATGTAAGAGGGGTGGATCAAAACAGGTGTGTCTGTCAGTTATGTCTGAGGAGTGGATCTTAGAGGTGTGTGTGTCTATCAACAATGTCTGAGGGGTTAATCATTAAGCGATGGCATAAAAACATTTAGGAATCAAAGACAGGAAAAATTTCTTTTCAAAAAATTTGGTCTCGTTGAGAAAAAACGAAATTTGGATATTTCCTGTTAGGCTACTCTGATTAAGAAGAAATGCTATGAAAAAATATTTGGTACATGAAAAAAATTATATAACAAAAACATTTAATATGACATTTTTATAACCAACAAGAACCTCGTGAAAGAGGGATGTTAAAATTTAGATACGTTGTAACATGTTTATGTGTAACTTAATGAAAAAAAGGTATGAGAAAAAAAAATTCTATATCGTCTACATTTATTAAAATATAAAATTCATATTCTTTTTTTCTTATTTACAATAATATTACATTACATCACGGATTACAAATGGAAAAATAACTCCGACCGGTGAAAGTGTCTGTCGGTTTGTTCAACATTTGCTCGGACATATTTTTCACATTTACAATAAAAATCCTGTACATCTGTACATTCTGTGACAGAGCACTATTTACAATGCAGAAAAGAAAAAATATATCATTTGCATACATCTCCGAAATGATATGCAATTTCTACTTTCCATTCCATAATTCTGGTGCAGTGAAGGAATATGACTTTCCTTATGAACGAATCTATCACAGAGTATGAACTATGTTTGAAAGTCTGGCCAAAATCTAACCTGTAAAAGCAAAAGCCCAAATCATTGCTCAAACTAAAATGACTGCACCAACTCTTGCACTAACACCACAGTCAAACACTCCTAATCCCCCATCCCTCCCCCTCCAAAAAGGGGAGCCCCAAAAGTCCCCTGGAATGTACTTCGTGGACACAAAGATTACTTAGAGAGTAACCCCAGCAACATGTTTTATCAAGTGTAACAGTAATATCAATAAGGGGTGGTATCCAATCACAGTATTTGTTGTACAATAACTTTAGAAAATCACCAAAAAAAACCTCAAAACAACAGTTAGATTTCATCAGAAAAAATAAATCGTCCCCCAAAAATATTTAAAATACAGCCCATAGTAAACTCAGCAATAATTTGCATTTATATTCTGTGTAAAAATGACAGATTATAAGACAACTGTTTAAACCCGTACAGATTAAATATAGTTCCGACGATTAATTGTATTACTGTCCATTGTGTAGCTGAGATTCAATATGGCGTAACGTCTTCGATGCTCGGGGCTTGTCTTTGGGTGTGTTCTCTCCCGCTTCTTGTGCAAAGAACTTCATTTTATCTTTGAACGACATCCTCTCATTGCTAGCTTTCTTCCCGACTCCACCCTGAGCCTCTTTCTGAGCCATAATTCGACTTCTTGGATCACGATATATCTCTTGAGCACCGACAACACTCGGCGTGTTCTCAGAGGCACGATAAGCAATGTGGTTTTGTTGTTGTTGTTGAGGAGTAGCGCTATTTTCAAACACAGTATCGTTCATGCTAATGTCAGAGTTTACTGGCTGCCCTTGTGACACATGACTGATCGGAGAATGGGGTGTAGCTTGTTCCGATGATATGGAGCTATGGGATGATCGATATGAGGATTGTGAGGCGTGTGGCGTTTTTTCACTTTCACTGCTAACACTGTATCTATTGATTTGAGTCTCAAGCTGCGTGTTAAACGACACTGATTTTTTGGGTGCAAAGTTTGAACTATCTTGCAAATTTCTCAACGACGAGGACATATTATTGTTACTATTATTATTCATGTTGCGGAAACCGTTTTGCATATCGTTGTTGCCTCTCACATTTGGATTAGACCTGCTCATTTGAGAGTTATTTGCTACGTCATAAGAAGAGCCACGTTGCGGGGGTGGCGGTGCCCCAAACTGAGATTGAGCAGGCAAATTTGCATACTGTTGATATGATTGAGAATGATTCTGTAATGCCATGACTTCTAATCGTTTCCGTTCCTCGTCCACTCTTATCTCCCTTTCCTGCTCCCGCCTTTCGCGCTCTCGTATTTCCATCTGTTGCCTCAGATATTCCTCCTCCCGTCTGCGGGCCTCAGCTCGTAACCTAGCCTCCTCTTGGTCTCGCTGAGCCTGTAATTCTCGAAGTCGTTCTTTCTCCTGTAAATAGGCAAGACTCTAAATTTAACTCAACAATAAAAGAGGAGTAGTGTCAAGATAATACCAATAAATTTGTTTAACCTTTTTTTTAATCCCTCTTTAGCTATGTGCCACTGAAGCTCATGACATTTAATTTTGTTCATTTATTCAAAGTAGCAACTAAATCTGCAGATATTTCTTTCTTGTTTTATAATGTGCCAGACAATCTCCCAGTCAATCTGTGGGTTGTCATAAGGGCAGCGGAAAACAAAATGTGGCTTCATCTCTGGCTTAAATCCAGCTTTGGACAACTTGGACTATGTGGAGACCCATCGTGACCCTATGGTTTGGGTGTTTGCCCTCAGATTGTAAAGCCGTGGATTCAAATGTGCAGGGCAGTGGTGATTGTCTTTACCTGCCCTCCAGATGAGACAGTGAAAAACCCAGGTCCCATGTCGTAGCAAATGTTGGCATGATAACCAACCTTCTCTACTCCATGGCTGTAACTGCCCAGCAAAAGCTAAATTGTAGACCTATACTGGCATGCAGTGTCCATATAAGTGAAACATTCTTTTGTGGGATGTTAAACAATATCGACACATCAACAAATTCTTATTATAAGGGAAAGTTGCAGTGGGCTGGCATTATTTACATCCGTACATATTTCAAGTTTCTCCATCATATTAACCTCACTCGCACCCCCACATCCTGATGAATATAAATAGTCCCAACCCCTCCTCATCCAAGTGAAGAAAGACAAGAGTCCAGGTCACATGACGTACCATTTCTTTCCGCTTCCGCTGTTCCTCTTCTTGTCGCTTCCGTAGTTTCTCTTCCTCCATCATGTGCATTTTCTTCTGCTCCTCATAATCCTGCCGCTGCTTTTCTCTCATTTCCTGGAAACAAGTTAAAAATGAAAAGACCACATCAGAGTTATATTGTATTTCATGCTAACCATTTCCAAACCTGGTCTGCGAATCATTTTACTGACTTTAAAATATGAATAAAAAAATAAGCACTTTATTATTTTTTGTATAATATCTTCATGCCAAAAGCATTTTTATATTAACCTTATTATAATTCAAAGTAAATTCCTATGACAATTTGCAATGTGGACTGGATTATCATGCACCTTTAAACTAAAATGTCAAGTTCACAGCTGGGGTCAGTGTCCAGTGCATATGAGGAATCAGGCCTGCACAACAGAATGTATGAAAAGCCACCTTTTCCTCTTTGTTGCTTTAAGTTTCAAATCAGTAAATTCATATTTTCAGCTAACAATTCAACCTATGAAATCGAACTTTTTATGCACTTTCTGAGCACAAAGACATACTTGAGCACTTTTAACTGACTGGTTTTTCCATCAAGTTCTCTAGGCACTTGCATAAAAAAATAAGCACATTTTCCAATTCAGTAGGACCTTGTTACCAGGTCTTCCTCAGCACTTGTTTCCAGACCAAGCACTTTTCCAGTTCAGTAGGACTATGTTATCAGAGCTTTCTAAGCATTTATTTCCAAACTAAGCACTTTTCCAGTTCGGTAGGACTATTAGAGTATCCAAAGCACTTGCTTCCAGACTAAGCACTTTTCCCTGTTATCAAGCCTTACCCTCTGTTTTCTTAAGTGTTCTTCGTGTTCTCGTTGCTTCTTTTCCTGACGTTTTTGCATTTGTTGCCGTCTCTCCTCTCGCTCCCTTTCGAAAATTTCTAATTTTCGCTCCAACCTGCCAAGAGAAATGAAGAGCGTTCAATTTCATTCCACATCAAACATGAGAAATAGATAGCTCACTAACAATACAAATCAACCTATTTAAAGAAACTGTTGAAGGTAAGGTGTAAAAAGGGACAGTTGAGGGGAAGGTGTAAAAAGGGTCACATATGATATGTGATCTCTTAATTCAGATGATTTGTATATATAAATTTCCCTAAGGTAGCAATACATCTTCTTTTAAATCAACATCAAGGATAAAACATGCAAACACATGCAAGTCATTTTACTAACAAGTTGCACTTTCCTTGCCTCAGATGTTTGTTTGTTCCACTTGACTAAACACCGAGGTTGGATATACCTGTGGAGTGCCTCAGTCTCACATCTATTTTACCACTCGCTGAGGTTGGGGATCCCTGTGAGAAACCTCAGCTCTAAATATATTTCATCCCTTACCTAGAAAGGTATCCCTTAGAATACCTCAGCCCCACACCAATTTTACCCAACATTGAGGCAGAATGTCCCTATGGAGTACCTCCGTCCCACATCTATTTTACCCCCTTAGGGAAGTAGAATGTCCCTATTCTGTACGCCCTCAGCCCCATTCTTCACCCTATCCTTACCTCTCCATTCTGTCCTTCTCTCGTTCAAAGTCCTCGTACTGCTGTCTGTGATTCAGATCCTCCATTTTACGTTGAGCCTTCATTATGTCTTCTTGCAGAGCTTGGATAAGGAATTCTCTCCCCTGATAATAATCAACATAAATATGTGTCACATTTGTTGTAACTGTAAACCAATCAAAGTTCTGTTACAAGAAGGATTAAATAGTACCAAAATACCCATGTGATTAATAGAATCTATCTCCATTGCCCGGTAATGATTAAGAAATCCACTAACCCGAGTGTCAAGTTAATTTAGACCATTTTAATGCTTGCCAAGACGTGAAACAATTTAACTTGACAGTAGAGTTAATGGATTTCTTGGTCATCACCGGGAAATGGAGATTGATTATTTTTCTCCCATATATTAATCTTTATCAGAGAGTCAATCTGTTTTGAAACTAGTCTAGTAGTAACTCCACAAAGTAAAAAGTTCAGATAGCTCAAGACGTTACATCAACTTGTCGTCATTTCTGGTACGGCGCGTGTAGCTTATCATACATCCCTCTGTGGAGTATCGATTTATTATTATGCACTTCCTGTTAAGGTAACTCAGTGAATTTGGGAGAATTCCATATCTCCTATTCACCAAAATCAAATAGAGTTGAACCTCAGTAATCAGGATTCAATTAATCCAAAGGCTTCACCCTGCAAACAAAATTACCTGGGAAAATAATCCTTAATTTGTACCAGTCAATTACAGAAGTATTGTTTCTGGAATCCAGATGCAGCTCTTTGTAAACAAAAAACTCAAAATCAAGCATACAGGTATGTTAATTTGATTAACACTCCATTAGTAGTGTAAACTTTACAAATACAGAAAAACCAAGAGACCACTTCACTGTTGTTTGCTTTATTGTGTTTAACATCCCCCTCAAGAATATTTCACTCATATGGAGACGTCACCGTGTGCTCGGCACAGCTGGTCGTAGAGCAGGGAGGTTTCTTTAATGTGCCAACACATACTGTGACACCAAACCTCGGTTTTTACTGTCTCATCTAAAAGACAGGGATGGCCAACTGCAGCATGGCACTGCATGGATTCGAACTCCAGACCCTTTTATTCAAAGCTGAACACACTAACCACCTGGCCATGGCAACCCCAGACCACTTCATTAGTCTGCCAATTTTCACATTTACAAGGCCAAAGACAATGGCTTTTGGTCAAAACGTTAGCAACCTTGACCAGATCTGATTATGTCTATAAATAAATGAAAGATTTTCTGGTGGGACATTTAGCAACGCTACAAAAATGAGAGGAGAGGAATTGGGGGAGGGGTGTTCTCAAATGTCATTTCTATACATCTCTACATATTGTTAGGGTACTGAGTGAGTATTTTCAATAAATTTTGAATAGGAGGGACTTAATAAAATCTACATATAACCAGATTTGATATCATACTGTAAACACAAGACCGTTACCAAACACTACAATTTTTATCAAAGGCAAACTTCAGCCGAACCTTAATGTATAGAACACCTATAAAAATTCTGACTGTAATTATCATAGGCTAATAATACCTTCCAAATGAGGCCACCTCACTCATCAGATCAGTCACTCAGAAGGTCTGAGTACTAAGGACCTACTGAATTACGACAGCAAGACTGTCGATGAATACCTATCAGGCTAGTGTAAGTAGGCATATAAAACAGCAGCATTTTGTTAGCTATTTTTAGTCGCAATTAAAAGTTAGTGAAGCAAAGCCAACTTACTACCTGTGTCCTGTTTGTCATTTCCGAGTCCGAGTCATCATCTTCCTCGTCCCGTCCGGACACCTCCTGGACTCGCCTCTGGAACTCCTGTTCCAGTCGGAACCTACGTAATCTCTCTTGGTCCTGTGGTGAGAGATACTGGCGGGATTCCAGCTCTGTGATCTCCTGATCCCGTAAGCGACTTAATTCCTCCTCCCGGATTTTCTGTTGTTTATCCTGCTCCTCCCGGTCCCAAGGTGAAATTAATGCACTACTGTCTTTTTTCGCCTTGTTAGTTAAATCGCTCATTTCATTCATAAGTCTGTTGCGACTCTGTTGGACATCAAGTTTAGAATTTGGGGGCAGAGTTTGAGATTTGGGATCGTAAGATTCGTACACATGATTTTGATTAGGGGAATGCTGGGAAGGTGAGTCATATGATCTATTTTGCTTGTCATAAGAAATATTCTGGTAGTCATGATTCGCCTGGAAGCGCTGTGGAAGAGTTGCAGAGAGAGGACCGTGCTGCTGTGGCTGCTGAAGCTGTGGCTGCACCTGTGGTGGCTGGGAGTTAGCGAATCCCACTTGTCTTGGATTATCCCGCATTTGACTGCTGGGGAAATGTTGCTGAGGATGGACTCGTTGTTGTGGTTGATTCCCTCTGTTAGGTTGGAATCCAGGCTGGGACATAAATCGTGGATCGCCCTGATTGGCATTTGCATAGTGAGGGTCAGCAGACTGCATATGTGGGTCTCCTCTGTATTCATTGGCCGGAGGAGGGGGCAAGGGAGGTAACTCATCTGTTAAATCTTCAAGGGCAGGGGGTGGGGGGAGTTCTGGGGGCACGTCTTGTGGGGGAGGTGGCAACTCTGGGCTTTGGTGAGGATTATACATCTCCCTCCCAGGTGAGAACTTACCCCTCCCTGCCCGAGGGTCATTTAGTGAAGATGGGGAGGTCATTTGAGGCTGACCGTGGATATAATTTTGATGGCCTGGGGGCATATTTGGTTGCCTGGGGTCATGTTGTTGCATTCGAGGATCAAAGAAATTTTGCTGAGTCTGCCTGTTGTCCACATCTACTCGTGGAATCTCAACTGGCATGACTTTGGGGGTATTGGGTTTGGGAGCCACAGATGGCTTTGGCATGGTCTGTGGTCTGAATTTCATGTCCTCTGGTGGCGGACCCCTCAGCTGATGAAAAGCAGGACTCGGTTCATTTGTTCTCGGTGTCGTATTCTCATAGAAATTTGGCTGTCTGGCTTCATTGTTGGCAGTAAACTTGGGAATATCACTCTGGTTTACGTAGCCACCTTGCATGTGTGGCTGTTGTGGACCTCTAGTGTTCATGTAATTAGGATCACGATCACTGTCAAAGCTCCGCTCATGTGGTGACTGATGCGGTGAATACTGAGGCTGACCGAATCGCTGCTGCATTTCATTCATCTTATTTGCGGTTACCTCCATCGACTTTGGCCGTTCTTCCCGATATTCTGGTCTATCCTGCTGACCATAGTAGGCTGACTGTGGCCTTTCATCTCGAATACTGGAGGAAGAATTCCGTGACGATGGTGGTCCTTGCTCTAGGCCAGGACGTATGTGTGGCTTAACAATCTGTCCCGGAGGCATATTGTGATTAACGTCAGGATATCCTCTGTTGTTAGGATGCACCGCTTCCTGTGGCGTTCTCGGAAATCGTGGATCCATTTGAGGATGGTTTTCATAATCGTTTCCTCTCGGATCATTTCGACCTTGATTATAGTAATCATGAAATTGTCCTCCGTGTTGAAGAGTTCCTACGGAGGCCGCAGGTCTCATCTGTTGATTGGGATGCTGTGGGTGCGGGTCTCTGTGCTCAAATGAATTATCCATGCGTAAATTTGGAATTGACTTGGATTTTGGATCTGGCTCACGGAAATCTCTTTGCGGTAGCATGCGGTTGCCGTGGGGAGAATGCTGAGGTGGTTGGTCACGTAGGTTACCTGTAGATGTGGCTCTTGGACCTGGACCCATATTGTCACCTGAAATTTAAAAATAGAAATGTTTTAAGAAGAGCTCCAAAAATATCAAATGAACACAAAGTTTCTACATGAAAATAAAAGCTGTTTATTTAATGTGTACCATCAAATATACTAATGTCACTCTTAAAAGAAAGTCAAACTAAATTTGTAAAGTAAGAAAAAACTCTTAGTGTGAGCTGTTATTTTTTAAGTATCCACAGATACATATTTGATCAACTCCCTTATCATATTCCATTCCAATCAGATGTACATGTATTTATACATGATAATGAGAATGTCTCATGTGCAAAAAAGATCAACTAATATATGATATGGTATAGGTACATGTATGTATGCAATCCCTATCCCTTATCCTATAGAAAAAAATTTGCTTACAGAGCCTCTTTACCAAACAGACAGATAGACAAACGTATGGGGTGATACCTACATACCCCCTAAACGTTCATGAGATTTCATGGAATATGTGGCGGGATGGGTAAATTCATTTCAACAACATATCCCAAATCAGTTACACTTTTATTCAGGGACTGAAGAAATATTCCCAACCCTGCACAAAAGTGTTTTTTACTTTCAATCTTGAGAAATTTACACATATATCTTATGAAATCTTTGCAACAAATATTGACAGCTCGATAGTACTTCCGAAGCAATAAAACTGATAGGTTATTTATGTACTGCATAACATAAAAGATCTATCATAACTGTCACGTGGGAAAACTCTCAACATTATAAAAATTTAACACTTTCTCTGAACATATAAAAAGAAAAGCAAAAAAATTGTATGGAGGTTATATTATCCAATACTAAACAATTACCAAGGCGACTTAGAAAAACAATAATGTCATCTGTGACCCCACGTTTTGTACGATTCTATCTGATTACATCACGACCTTAAGAAGTGAAATGTACATCTTATATCTATGTTGCAAAATAAAGATGTTCCTATCAAATTATCAGCGTTTCAACTTCTACATCTTAAATAGCACAAATATTCGTCAATAAAACAAGATTTTATCACTGACAAATTATAAGTCCTCTACCGGAGAAAGTTGAAACATTTTTGAAATCCCAGAAACATAAATCTGCTAAATGTAGGTCAACCGGAACAAAACTCAAACTTAATCTGTAACCCATTGCTATACACCCATTATAATATTGTCTGAAAGAGCAGTAAACACAAGTCGGGAAACTAAGGTATGGCAGACGGACAAATAGCGAGACAGGGAGGAAGCAAACTCAGTTTGACAGTGGTGGACCATAAACCTCCATGAATACTGTAAATCCAGTAATATTCGCGATAATTTTATTTCCGCGTAATTTCGCGAGAACACTCAATAGCGAAAATAAAGTCCTCGCTAGATATAATAACCTGATATTAAAATGAATCAAACAACACAAATTATAAACTTAAATTCACAAGCGCGAAGATAAGTATCGCAAATAATTATATGACCGATGATTCACTAAAATAAAGTTTCGCGAAAATTTCTGGATTTACAGTTAACTGACAGAATTTATATTCGGAACAGCTGCAGTAATACTTCCTACACTAGTGACCACCTGTGTACCTGTGCACCTGGTCATAGAGACCGATTTTTGCTGTCCCCAATAGTACTTTTTGTGTACAAATGAACCTCTATGTGAAGACTGGTTTTCTTGTTTCCCTAAGGGGGTCATCATGAACAATTCTCAACAAATATACAAAACTTTAATTTCACTTTCCGACAAATATTTCCATTTAATTAACATGACCCAGAAAATGACTTGATAATTATTTATATCTGTCTGAAGAGACAAATTTTAACTGAACCTAAACTAAAATCTAAAGCTAGGTATTAATTTCTACGACACACTAATTAATTCACACAAGTTATGAAACTTGTTGCCAAAACTTACGAAGACCTCGTGTTGACGTAATGTTTTTATTCCGTGGATTTCGAGTAATATAATTTGCTCCATTACTAAACGACACAGAATTATTGGATGTCACAGATCCTCGATCCCATGAGTCTTTCATAGTACTGTTGAGCATGGGACGACTTCCAGAATTGAATGATAACGACCGACTGAGAGGTGGCTCTTGCAACGCTTGGTCATTGGCTTTTTCTGCTATATCTAGATAATATGACCCTCGTGAATTCATCGAGTCACTAATTCCGCTGTCTGAGAAATTGTGGTTGATTTTTTCTTTAAAGCTGGAGTAGGATCCAACAGAGGATGGCGGACTATATCTGGAGGATCCACGGTTGTACCTGGTGGATCCACGGGTATGTCGTCCCTGGCCCATTCCACTGCTGTGAAAGGAGTCACTGCCGTGGGCAGAGTCGTAACTGTCACCCGAGAAGCTACCCCCCTTAGTTACAGTGTACAAGTCACTGGACGATTTACTTCTCTGATGATGTGCCACCCTTTGCTTTGGTTTATTCATGGGAATCTTGTGCTGCTGGCCTCGGGGAACATTATACGCATATACACTATCGGGGCTCTCATAATATACAGTGTTGGGGCCACCCCTATATGACCTTGAATAACCATTCTCAGCATATGGCTGACCTCCGGACCAACTTCTACGGTGATCGGGGTAATAATTGCCCGCATTCTTCCCATTTGTGTAGTCCATCACATGTCCATCCCTGATCATTCTCTGCTGTGGGGTTTGGTAAGAGTTATATGAGGGCCCCCTATGAGCAAAAGGTTGGGGACCTTGATATGAATTAACGGACATTTTCCCTACATGATTGTCGTGCACTTTATTTGGTGCTTCTCTCTCTCGTAAATGTTCAGAACTTTTTGCATGTGTCATACCAATTCCCCCATTCTGATGACGCGGCATATCAACATTTTTATACCCATTATAAGAACCCTTCATTAAATTGGACTTGTCAATTTCTCCGACTGACTTGCTACGCCTAATGCGATTTTCTGTTTCTCTCTGTTTTGCTTTGTTTCTATATCCTCCGCTTTTATATACTCGAAGTTCCGCTTGCAACTGTCTCAAATCAACATATTCCTCTTTTTTCATATTACTGGAAGACGGACTTTTAGGAACAGGTCTATTTATATCATTTCTCAAAACTGTTTCACCAAAGACGTTTTCGTCATTTTCGTTCACATCAACATCTAACTTATCCATTGCCTCTAAATCTGTAGTACTTTTACTCCGGGGTTTCTGATATGAAAACGCCCCAGGGGCAGAATCGAGATCCGGGCCTTGCTTCTTAGCATATGCTTGAAGGTCGGCTTCCATGATCAGACGCCACAACGCTTGTTTTCTACCGTAAATAATCTCCATGTCTTTTTTCGTGACGCCTTTTCTGTATTCTGCTCCGAAAAAAAAATCAGAACGAAAAACATACAGTAATTCATAATTATACAAGACAATCAAATGAAGCTACGGAGAACCGGACAACACACAACATCGAGCACTGCATCTGCCATCATTTGTTTCATCTTCATGGCGTCAATGTTTATTAGTACAGCCTAATCTGCCTTAGCAGCCCACTGTCTTATGTGACCTAAATGTATGGCTCCCAAAATAGCTTTTTCCTGTATCAATCATCTGAATAAAGAGACCATCTGTCATATGTGACCCTTTTTGCTCCTTCCCTAGGATGACCTCTTAAGAGGTTAGACTGTATTTAACAGACAACGTTAAAGAATCCACAATTTCAGTTTTCCCTTCATTTTAACCAATGGATGTAAGAAATACTAGACACAAAATACTAGACACAAGTAGTCAAGCATTCTATCCAGATGCATTACTAGCAGTTGCAGTGTCGTCCAGCAAGTGACCTCAAACTCTGCTATGTCCCTGACCACATCGTTATTTTTATCCCCAGCAGATTTAGACTGCCGTGTAACTGATACCTACTGTTAAGCGAGGGCGAAGATCGACTGTGCGGGCTCTGTATCACCTGTCGTTGTTTGTCAAACGGAGGCTGGTCCCGAGGACCGGGGAAGTTTCTGTTGCGTTCCATGTCTGGTGTTCCGTTATATGGGGGTGGGCCCTCCTCCTGAGGTCTCTGTTTGTTTACCTGTGGACTAGCTGGCTTCTTAGGGGAAGCTGAAAGGGAAAAAGATCAAACTTCAGTGCAAAAAACACACCAAAAACATAGCTCTCAATCATGGAGGATGGCTTCTCCTAGAATTCTATATAACAAAAACTTTCTAAGATTTTTCCATTTTTGTCGTTTGTTTTGATTTGCTTTATGCCATATTTGACAATCTTTCAGCCATATGGAGTGGCCATTTTTTAGTGGGGAAGGAGAAAACTTAGTTACAAATATACCCACAAAGAGATCAATGGCCTTCCGCAAATAAACTGGCAAACTCACTTACATAATCAACTCAGGTTCAAGCAAGGCTTGAGTGAGTTGTTGTTTGTTTATTGTTGTTACAAGACCCACTTAAAAATCTTTGACTTACATTAAGACATCATCAATGCTGATGAAAAGCTATAAATTTGGCCAATGCTCGACTCTCCTTACCACTGAGATGTGATGGTTATTTAAAATGTGGACACGTACTGTGACACGGACACCTTGCTTTTTTCTCTATTGTCCGAATTAGACTGAGTAAAATTTAGGACTTATCTGAAGACGTTTCGGTTTGTTGCCTTGTTGTTTAACATCGCACTCAAGAATATTTCACTTTTATGGAGACGTCACCAAATTACAGTGAAGGACGCTTATGGCCGTAGAACAGTGAGGGTTTTTTAATCTACAGATACCTACTGTGACACGGCACCTCAGTTTTCACTGTCTCATCCGAAGACAGGGTCGGCAATCCATACTGTGGCTTGGGCCAGAACCCCAGATCTCTTTATTCGAAGTCAAATGGGCTAACAACTAGGCCAAGGAGGCCTATCTGAAGAAAATATCAACATTTATTTCTTTTTTCCTGTGATATCTGGACTCACCTCTTTGCATTACAGGGGACGGCTGGCTCAGCAGAGTGGCCAGGCCATGGTAGAAGGCTCCTTGTTTAGCTACTTTTAATGTAACAGTCAGACCAGTCTTGGTCATCAACTCAGCACCCCTGAAAAAGATAAGATCCCCATCACATATTTCTCCACATATTCAAAGGAAGTTGTAAAAAAATAAAAGAACAACACACAAATGCAAGTTATGAACTCTAAAATGGTAAATAAAAATTAAACCATCTTTCGTGAAAAAAATTGAGTGATACCCCCTATCCCACCACACAAGATCCTCCTCTTCCCTTCATTGACATGGCAAAACTTGCCAATATAATTTAATGATGTTCTAATTAAATGGAAATCACATCAAGTGAACCTTAGTATCATGAAGGTTTGAAAATCTAAGAGTCGTAACTCTGCTTAAAATAGGTTTACTGAATAGAAACTTAGCTAGATCTCGAACCCATTACCAAAGCAAAAAGCTTTTGCAACAGCAGAGGAAAAAGTCTGGGGTGGGAGGGGTGGACAGACAGACAGATTAACAGATAGATAAATAGAGACAGACAGACAGATAGATAGACAGGGGAAGTCCCCTCAAGCTGGTAGGAGATCATCCATGAATATAAAAAACCATCACATCAAGACCGAAAACTTACTTTTCTTGAGAGAGGCCGACCAGACTCTTGCCATCTACCTCTAGGAGCTGGTCCCCTGCCTGTAGTCGTCCATCCTACAAGGTAAGCAGTCAAATTAGGACATAGTCATACCTTTCTAGTCAGATACTATTTATACATTCTATCATAAGAATTCACATCACTTCTGTAGCATAACAAATGATGTCAATGTGCAGTAAGAAGATTTGACATTGTTGTTTTGTTTGTTTTAATTAAATTATTTTTTAACATTTTGTCGTAAAAAATTAAATCTAGCCGTCACTTTATCCCAATGTTAGGCTTCAAAACTGGCCTTGCTTTGAACTCAGGGTATCAGAGCAGAGACTGTTCACTAATCTGCAAGTACCTATAGAAACAGGGGTCGCCATGGCCTAGTGGCTAGTGTGTTTTACTTCTGATTGAGAAGTCCATGGTTGAAGCCAAAGCCATGTTGCAGTTGGCTGTCCCTGTCTTTTGGATGAGACAGTAAAAACCAAGTTCTCATGTTACAGTAGGTGTCGGCATGTTAATGAACCCTCTCTGCTCGTTGGCTACAAGTGCCGAGCAAGGCAAAATTTGACCAACCAAGCAACCTAACTGAAACTGAAACATGAAGCCTTAGTTTTTAATGATTCAATTCGAACAATTTTCAATTTTCGTGTCACATGTCAAACAACAATTAACTGCTACCTATTTTAACAATTTTTTTGCAACCTAAATTTGAAGCCAGGTTTCCATTGTGGGAACATATTTTCTCCACAGACGTACTTTTTTTGGTAATTAGTAAATCTGCGGAATGAATGAACATGACACAAGATAAAAAGTACGATAGGCAAGGAGATAATACTTACAAGTGCTGCAGCGCCCCCTGGGACCACAGATTTTATGTAGATGCCCTTCTGCTTCTGCTCATTACTCTGTAAATAGACAAGAAAAATTATCCTTATAGTTACACTGAAAAACTCAATGTTTGTAGGTCACAGTACTTCATGCTGAACAGGTCAAAGGTCACTGCCAGACTTAAAAGGTCAAAGGTTATGATACATCAAGCATCATTTCAATGAAAATTAATACACATGTACATGTGAATTGGATGTGATATGTTAGTATCAAGCTGTCTATCCCTGATGTAATTTAATAATTTTTAACACTTAAAGTCTCTTTTTACCCACTGGGATTTTTATGTTGTTTTTGTTTTGATTTTAGGCCCAATTCCCCCTATGTTTAAGACAACTTTCAACAAAATCTTAGTCATGTGAAGGCAATATCTATTTAAGGAAAACTTAAGAACGTTTGATTTATGTTAAAGACTTTATTCTCTACAGTGAAGGACCTTTAACCCTTTCAACACCACAGACCATAATCGACTATCGTCGAGAGATCTAACTAAGAGTCGTTTGAGTACGGCCAAAGGGTTTGTGAGCCAAGCCAGTCTTGGGCATGGGACTTCAGCCAATGAACAGGACAAGCAGTTCTGCCAGATGGGACTGACCCTCTGGAGGCAATACCTTCACTATAGAGACATGTCCAGCCCTCCAGGGAGTATGGGTAATTGATACTGCTGGTAACTGAGCTGTCAATCACTCACTACAAACACTGAAATTGATTGCCTCCCTTGCTTCATTTCATAATATATATTAAACAGCTGATAACATTTAAATCACGTTTATCATGCTGTAGATCTTAATTCTTATAATTTATACCTTAAGATGACTTGTCAGAAACTTTTCCAGATTTTCTTTAACAGATATTGCACTGTGATCAGCATTAAAAATTCTGCACAATTGCCTAATGTAGTTTGAAACACGATCAGCTGATAACTTGAACACCCATTCCTTGGATTTTGTTTTTAATCTCTGGCTGGTTTGTTGCATTCTAGGATCTTTCACCTATTTGGAGACGTCAACATATGCCGAAGTGCAACAAATTTGGCCTATACTCGGCACTTACGGCCATTGAGTAGTGAGGGTTTTAACATGCCAACACCTACTGTCAAACAGGACCTCAGTTTTTTTTTTCTGTCTCATCTGAAAGACCACAAAAGTCAACTGCAGCACAATGTGGATTCCAACCCATTACCTCAGGATCAGAGGGGGACAACAGATCTCCTACATTTTTTTCAATTTTAGCACTTAAAGAAATTGATAAAACAAAATTCAATTTTCTTTTTGTAAGATACATGTATGTAAATTAGAGATTTGAAAAAAGATAAATTACATAAAAAGATAGAAAATATACTTTTGTTTCCATTTTTAGATTATATGGGCATTAAACAGAGCCATTTTTCCCATGAGATAAAATCAGAGCATTATAAAAATCTATTGAAATGTATTTTAGAACCACGGAAGTATGAGGAAAACTGAGAATAATTTTCTGATTTCATATAAAAATTCACAAAAAATGAATGTATGGGTTTTATGGTATATTTAGTGCTACTGGTATAGTCTGACCAGTGTCATTAAAGGGAAGTAACTCTGCATATCTTAACATACAGCTTATCTTCAACAATTTACCTAGACCAGGGATAAAAATTAGCGGTCGCCCACTCGCCAATGGAGAGTTATTTTCATGCTGGGCAAGTAAATTTCCTATGTTAGTCGCCCAGGTGGCG
>JACSZP010021855.1:6126-26029 GCA_016161895.1 Pinna nobilis
AAAATGACAGTAAATTGATGGTAGACCAAGTTTAAACATGGTATAAACATATATGGCCAAAATTTAACAGGCCAAAAAATAACACATCATTTTGAGACCAAAGTGGCCAAATTTTGGCAATGCCAAAATATCCCAGTTTACGGTATATAGGAATCATCCTATCCAGTTAAGGCTTTGTCTTTCCTCATGAAAGATGACCAGTACGCACTATGGCAGCTGCCACGGCTGAATGGTTAAGCATATTTACTTCTTGATTCATAGGTATTGGGTTTGAATCCATACCACACTGCGATTGGCTGTGCCTGTCTTTTGGACGAGACAGTAAAAGTTGAGACCCTAGTCACGTTAAAGAAACCTCACTGCGCAATGGCCATATTTGTCACCCTTCACTGACATATCATGACATCCATGTATGGGTAAAAGATTCTACAACCTACCAATTAAACACTATGACATGGGGGACTGGATATCAAGATTGACTTGATGCAACAGGGGCAAGGAGTACAAGAGTTTGTTGACATTTGCCTGGTTGCAAAGGCTAGAAATTTAAGAGGAAAAGAATAATATATGATTTCATTTTGTGAACACAAAAATCTTAAAACTCAATCCAGATCTTAAATGAGCATTTCCAGAATTCAACAGTGTCTTGTTCTGAAGGGGTAGGTTATGTCACTTGCTTTTTTTTCATTTTTTAAAAGTTTCTGTTCAAAACATACATTCACGTTGAAGAAAAATAAGTATTAGATCGTGTATTACACAATGAAAAAATAATTTTTTTGAGATTGCAGGCTTTTCAAAATATTTATTTTTCAGGTTCAGTGAATGCAGGGAACTGTAGAGACTTGGCATCAAAAGGCGATATTGACGGATTCTTAGTTGGCGGTGCATCCCTAAAGCCAGAATTTGTACAGATCGTAAATGCTCGTAAATAGGAAAATAGTTTTATCTGACACTATACTTGGGTTAATGGACTTAATTTTAGCAAGTATAAGAACATTTTAGCTGCTTTTAAAGAGTGCTACTTATTTTTATCGACTGTTTCCGATCATGGAGCAAACATCAGGTATTGAAATGAGCATTTTTCTGACTCGGCCATTGTTTGAACTGTAAATCTCGGTGTTGTAGAAGTTGGGAAGATGTTTTGAATAGATGCAAATGTATTTATTAAATAACTTCTTTTTTTTTGTATTTCCTGACAAGTTGTGTAGTTCATTGTTGAATTAAAGATTTGGTCTTGTAAAACATCCAAGATGACAATTGAATCATTAAGTACAATGCATACTACTCTGAATTGCATTTCTTTATGTCAGGTCTGTCTTTCTCCAAATAATACCTGCCATTCATCTTTGATAATATATTAGTCAAAACCAAGTTATCAATGGAAATGTTTATTCCTTTTGGTAAAACTGCCATGATTTTGCAACTGAATATTAAAGTCTCAAATATTTAACAAGCTACCAAATATGGACTACATGTAGTTCCCACAAGACCCTATACAGAAATATATAGGGTGAAAAATTGAAATTCTGACACAAAGGGTTATTCCTGTAGCTGCTGTAACTGACGTTCTGACGGGGGGGGGGGGTAGAAACTACTCTGGTTTAGATGCATATGTACCATAATCTACAAAGTGAGGGAAAATCTCTACACATGTACAGGGGACTGAAATATGCATTCTTCGGGTACTGGAGGGCACTAGAACCTATCTTGATAAACCACACTTGCAGTCATGTAAAAATGTTTTTTCAACACACATGGTCTTAAGCTTTTATGTCCCATGACAATGAAAATTGGTCGGTTGCCTGTAGTGTGGGCCTTGTTCCGTCCTTCTATCATATTTCAGTTTCAGTTTACTTTCTAAGTCAAACATGGACATTTGGATTGAAATTTGGTATATAAATCTACTATAGAAAAAAAAGAGGCCAATAAGTTAGTATTTGTCTCGGGAGGACTAATTTATGTCAGAGTTTTGCCCCTTGGCAAATGAAGGATTAATAGTATGTGGTACATAAACCAATGAAAAAGGAGGGATGGTCGCTCTGTTATAAATTACTGTCTGTTTCCCAACAAAGCCTGCTTCAACTTCAACCTGCAAACTTAGAGGTTGTTTATACATCCCGAATGTATTGTTTGTTTTATTTTTTCCTATTATAGGTGAAAAGATTCCCCCTTTTAAAGACCTAAATACAAGCCATTTTAAGGTGCTGTTTGTCTTAAATTGTGTTTGTTCCAGATTACTTTCTCCATTGATAGTGGCATAATGTTTAATCATGCATTAAACAAATTATAGTCTTGCTTGTTTATTTTTGTTTGAGAATACCGCCCCATTTTGTTTATTGGTAAGAATAAACTACTACAAATGATATAGCTTCTTGTTTTGTTTCTACTAGTGTCTACAGTAATCACAGTCTTATAAAAAATAGGGGTATTTGTAGATTCGAAGGGGACTTTCATATTTCAAAAATCGAAAAACAGACAAAACCGTGACGGAAAGAAAAAGATACATTACAAACAACAATTTTAATGACACCATGTACATGTATATAGGGCCTACGTGGCCGAGTGGTTAGCATGTTCAACTTCGAATTGAAGGGTCCGGGGTTCGATTCCCGCAGTGCCACTCCGTGTTTGGCCGTCCCTGTCTTTCGGATGAGACAGTACAGTAAGCACACAGTGACGTCTCCATACGAGTGAAATATTCTTGAGTGGGATGTTAAACAATAATAAAGTACAATTCAATACATGTATATAAACAAAAATAGATTGACACAATCACCACTAAACTGGGGATGAGTTCAGGTGCTTTGGAAGGGTAAGCAACTCCTACTCAACACAGGGTACCAGCAGTGTTACCTATGTCTTAAATCTAGGAATATGTCTTCTGGCGATGGCTGTAAACGATAAAAAGACGGGATAAGGTGTACAACAAGGGGAACATTTCCCCTTGTCTGTTTTACCAATTTGCGATCAACCAGGTCATGGTGGTGACTAAGTCTTTCGATTAGGAATCTTGGTTAAGAAGCCTCTTTGTCAGTAGCAGCCCTCTATCAAGGAAATCCTTAGAGGAAACGCATGCTCTAGCATATCGTATCAGCTATGAGATGTATACTCCATATGCAGGTGCTACTGTAAATTGAAATTAAAATTTGAAAGTTCACAATAGGGAATTCTATATTCAATATTCTCCTATTATCTATGTTGTAGTAAGATTTTTTTTTACCATTTGACACATTAAATAGCCCTAGCGTGGCTGTTTAATGGGATTTTAGTACAAGAATAGAACAAAATTTGAAGTCCATCACCGTAATTTTCCTCCATACGAACTAAAGATTCTGGAGCAACTCGACCACAAGGAAGAATTTCTTACTTTTCTTTGATATCTTTTTTATACATGTACTTTAGTTTGATTTCTTCAACAGTTGTGACAACTGAACCACAAGGATATGAAAAATTACGTTTAATGTCAATACATGTACGTGTATTTCACAAAAATTACGGTCGGTATAATGACCTTGTTTATAATTACAATGTTCCAAAGAATGGAATTGTGAGTTATTTGTTCGATTATGGTAATTAAACCGCCTCTACCGATTTTGATGAGAATTTGATTCCCAATTAGCAGTATTTCACCTGAACTTGACTGATGTCATGACTCACGGCAGATGTAATTAGACAGTAGGGGAAGCTGAATCCTCCATGACACCTGATCCCACTTCATAGTTTAAGAGGTCGGTCTTTTTCAATATTCATCAATTTGTCTATTGCCTTCTATTCTTTCGCCTGTTGGTACGTTGTTATCTGTAGATTTACCGACTCCTGGAAAACGGGTCCCACACTGTTTGGGTATCACAACCTCTTTTCATGTGAAGAGTTTTTACTTAAAACTTGCTACATGTATAATTTACTTGACTAGGAGAAACACTTCTTTAATTTATGTCAGACTCTGAAACTTGATTGGATATCTTTTTTATTATGTGGTTTGGTATCTTTTTAGACAATCTTTCACTGCTATATGTATGGTGTTATACCGTAGTGTCTATTTCTAAGTAATGCAAAATATACTCATTTACAAATGCAGCCCAGATTTACCCTAGTAATGACTACCTTTCTTTACTAGTTCAATTGGCAAACATTTAATAATAATTTTAATGGACAATTACTATTAGAGAGAGTAGCCTGATGCTTTGTTTATAGTTGATAGTACCGACTCTTGGCGTTAAAGTATTCATATGACACAGTGGCACTTATACACAGGTGCCGCCGTGGCTAAGTCGAACCCGGCTGACTTTCATGTCGGATAATACAGTAAAATCCGATATTTCATATCACAGTAGTTGTAAGAAAAAAAAAAAACAAAAACAAAAAAAAAGGACAAAAAACACAAACAGAACAAAAAAAAGTAATGAATTAAAAGTAATTAAATAAAAATAATAATAATAATGTTGACTGCTCAATGACCATACGTGTCGAGCAAACGCCAAAGTCGCCTTCATCCGGCAGATAGTGACGCCGCCATAAAAGTGAACGATTCATGAGTGGGACGTTAAACAACAATAAATTCAACCGATCAACTAATGCAGACCTATGAACTACCAAATGATACGAAATGTAGACAAAATGAAAACAACTGAAAGAGTGGAATAATACATTAAAACTACACTCAGATCAAAACACGTATTGGACTGAGTTTTTCTTTTCTTTTTTAGGAATGTTATTTCATTAAATTTTAAAGTTTAACAAAAGTTTGCTGTGTATACATTCAAAGGTATTGGTATTAAAGTATTTCTATAATCCTAGATTAATCTATATTTAATATTTTGTGACAGAGAATTTAGACTACTTTGACCACCATACGTACGTTTGACCTCTTTTCTGTTTAAAATAGAAAACAATGACCAAATTTACCAGATTGCTCCGTTTGTTTTGGTGATATTCGGACCGGCCCGATATTGTTAATGTTTATTCAGTATTGGAAGACCGTGATAGCCCTATCGCTTCTCTTTTGAACTTTTGCTTGTAATTGTAGATCAATTTGAATCATGGAAACATTTATAGCATGTTTCCTTTACAAACTACAATTGTTGTTAAATATAATCGAATAACATTTACGTTTATCTTATTTCTTGAAGCTTAAAGCAGAATGATCCTTTAAGACTCTCATGTGATCAGGTTCTGGACCCGAATTCACCAATTAAATATACATTCAGACTCAATTTTGTTATTGTTAATGTGCCTGTTTGTAGCTAAAAAATATGTGTTTTATTACAGTAGATGAATAATAAATCATTGAGTATTATACTGAAAAATTGTGTACATACTCATTTTGTTTTTTGGACCCATTAATTAGATTCCGAAGGTAAACACATATCAATACAAATATATGAATAGTATGGTATAATACAATTAAAATACAGCATACGGTTAACACTTAACTTGAATCCAACATTAAAGACAATGGGTCTGTTCGTTTTATTTTTACCTCTGGTCCTGATTATTGAACATCGTATGCGTGCAATAACCTTACTGAGTTGATGAAAACCCTGTCTGGGCAGTTTTGATGTAAGATCATCATAACTGACATGAAAAAATAAGCTATGATTGGTAACTAACAGGGTTTCCAGTTCCATTATGTTGACTTTAAGTTACACTTTCTGCGATATCGTAACAATATTTAACATCATTTCATCTTGCGAGTCCCTGCCTTCCTACAGTAATACAGATTTTTTGAATTGTGACTCGAAATTGGTAAACATTAATTGGTAACTCAATTAAGCTGTTGAGATAAAATCTGGTTCATGTTATGTTGTAGATTTTATTAAAGGACTTTACAACACAATGCATTGTGCCAGTTTAATCTTTGTGAAATCAAGCCGACCCAGTCTTCAGAATTTTTTATCTGTGCTAAGCACTCTATCCTATGCAATAACAATTACATGTTTTTAAAGTAGCCTACCAAGTCAACCATTGCCATCGGACCTCGGTTTTGCTGTCTTATAAAATTTGCAGGGGAAACTGTCACGTTAATAATTGAGCATTTCTACGTTGATATTAACAATGTATTGACAAGTCAACATTTAAAAAAAGTTGTTCTTTATGTTCCCGCAACAAAAAATTCGGGGCATATTAATTGAACCCTTTCTGCCCGTTTGACAAAGAAACCATATTTGATCATCCATTCTCCTACTGAATTGGTATAATGGTGGATATATTTACACATGATGGAGGTGTGCAAAACCACAAAACTTTTAATTGTTTCAAATACTTTAAAAATTACAGCATTTTTTTTTTTGGGGGGGGGGGGGAGGGGGTACTGGCTGCAGAAACATAGACGGGGACTACTTCACTTACAGTCTCAACATTTCTCCTCCATATCACCTGATCTCACCTCAAATATTTTTCAAAATAACCGTGTCCCTTTTATCAATCTAATTTGTATACAGTGTTACTGGTATACCAGTAAGTTTGATAGAAAGTTTACCAGTTTACTTGTGGAAGGCCGGTGGTCTCTCCCCAGATACACCGCATTTGAGAGCGGGTTCACTCCTCCGTCGATAAAAAACCAGCCCGCCACTATCTGACTGAAAGATGGTCAAAATTTGCGTAAAATAAAACAAAACAAACAAACAAAAAGCAACGACAACAACAAAAATTAGAAAGCAAAAACAAAAAATACAAAAAGAAAACCAGGGTACTGTCCTCTTGGATGAATGATGACGTAGGGTCAGTCCTTTTATACATTTATTGAGATTTTTATGCTATATACAGTAAATGTACAATATCGACAGTTTATTGGATACAATGTATGCACATGTCACGTGTTTTAGTTAGAAGTCAATAGTTCTGCTTGGTTTACATATACACAGTTCTTAAGATTCTTCCAGGTACATTTTTCGTCGCTGTAATCTGGAAAATAAACAATAAATCTGTAAACATAGGGAATTTAGACAATCCAAAAACGATAAAACGGACGAACCATGAAAATGGTATTCAAAATGCACGGAGAAATGGTTCAGAATAACAAGTACGTCTTTAGAAAATATGTTAAATGAGTGTTAAATATGCTGCTTTCAACTTGATTTCAGACACATCGTAGCAGCATCAAGCTGAAGGAGGCTTGAGAAAATCTTTCAGGAAAATCATTAATTTGCTATGGAAAACATTCATGATTAGACAATTGATAAGACATGTTACGTTGATTATCTGAACAGACATCGGACATACAAATTATGTTAAAATAGTACAAATACGACAAAGCTGTGAGCTAAGAGAATGTGATAGTGAAAAATGGAATATCTTGAAATATGAATAATGTACGTATTACGATGATAAACAATCTTTCGTATCAAAACAGCGGTTCTGTTTAATTTTCAGATCCTTAAAATACTTAACAATTTGAAACACTCACAAACACCATGTGATTCAGAAAGTCTTACATTTAATGGAGAAAAATCGTGACACAATATAATTCATTGTATAATACACTGTTTTCTTGGCAAAGTGAAGCCGACTAACCACAAATTTACTTAAACGTGACTGCTGGTAAACGGGACTCCGAAAAAAGTTTTTAGCTCTTCTATAAAACTTAGTTTTGAGAACACGATATTTGTAAGTTACTGTTTTCTGTGAAAGCAATATTTATACGGTGCGGAGTTGACCAAACGTCGGCCCTGCAAATCTTGAAAAGCTTGTAAAAAATGTTTACGGATAAATAATGGGCATTCAAAATGCCATATAATAGCCTTTTAGTATTCGATTTTAAATCCTCATTGACATTCATTTTGGAAGACCTCGCATAAGTTAAATCAAATTCTATATTCTCTAGTCTCCTTATAAGTGAATTTTTTGAGTGGAACAGTTAAACAACGATACAACCAAACAACAAACAACCAATCGACGAGGACGGTGCGTAAAGGGATACAGAAAGTCTCGGATCAGCAGTTCGGGATAGGATTATACAGTAATGATAAAAAAAAGTGGATAAGACTACTCCAGGTGCGAGGAGGGTGGATACGCAACATCATAAAAAAGGATATTCCCTTTTAAGGATTAAGCCTGTGTATTCAATGCCCAAAGGGGTGTATAAGCTAATGGAACTGACTCATTTACCATGTTATATCCGACAACGTTTGTGCGGGACTATTGTTTGTATTAGTGATGGAATGACGGTATAACCCGCATTAATGTCAATTCAGCGGGAAAATTAAGTAAGAGTAACGTTCCATCACCAATGGAGATACTCAAGTCCCGCACAAACGTTATTCCGGTACCACCTTAATCAGTTCCATTGACCTAAAATGGAAATTGTGCAAGAGGGAAAAATTAAATCTTAATTAGTAATTAAATGTCCTGTTAATCAGCAGGGTGTGTGCTAGAAGTACAATGTTTAATGAATATACCAACTCACAAGTACATTTGTATTTGCATAATCATACACAAACACACGCTTATGCACATGCACATTTACACAGCGCATGCATGTAATGTGTAAATAAATGGGAATTTCAATAAGGAGGGATGAAGCTTGATATACATGAGAGTGATTCATGTTGCAAAACGATATGTACACAACGGTGGTTTTGAGATGGTATACCTTTGTAGATTTCTTCTGCTTGAAGGTACGTATGTCCGCCGAAGTTGAAAAAGAAGTTTGGACAGTCTTGATTTGCAAAAAATATATGCCTCTTTATCGTTGCTGTGTGCCGAGATATGCCTCAGCTAAGTGTAAACAAAAGAATCACGCCGAAGTATCAACACCGAAAAGTTTTGTAGCGGTTTTGCGCGAAATTCCAAATGAAATAAAGGTGTCATAGGTAGACCACATAAATGTTACCCAGCAGAATTAAAAATATATGTATACCTCATAAGGCAAAAGAATTCAATCTCAAAACCTCCGTTTTCACATATACGATAAAAACCATTTGAAAACACCATAGATAGAAATTATCAAGCAACCATGGAAACTGTAAAAAAAAAAAGAAGCTTTGCACCGAGGGAAATATATACGTATAACAGGTGTGTTCATACAGGTAAAAATATACACGATAATCTGCAAATACCTGATGTACAGTTCTGGTGTGAAATTATCCCTGTAGCAGGAATGAACGTTTATAGATAAATGTTAAGACAAATACAACAACGTCAAAATTAATAAATAAGGTTGATTTTAGTAGATGTGGCTAATTTAAGTACCACGTGGTACCCCATAACGATTGTGCGGGATTATTGATTCTCTTCGTGACGGAATGACGCTGAACGACGATATCACGCACGAACGTCATTCCAGTGGGATATTACATGTATGTAGAGTTACATTTCATCGCCATTTTAGATACTGTCGCCGCACAATTCTAATGGGAATCACGTGGTACCAAAATGAGTCCAATTGGTAGATGATGTTACTGTGATAAATGCATATAATCACTCTGTAGTTTATTAGATTCATTAGATTTCAATCCCTACACATTTAGATGAAAATGATAAGAAAATAACACAAAATTATTTCCGACAGTTAGTAACATGTATAATTGTATACATGTATATTCTGATGACAGTAATACAGATTAAAATCGTCCTGCAAAAGGAGGATTTTCTCCTTTACAATTATTTTACTATATAATTCTTTCAAGTTCCAAAATAAGCCTCTTTAAGGTTGGTAATTTCACGTAAGTCTTTCTCTTTAATATTCTTCGCCCTTCTACAGTAAACCTGATCAACGACTCAAAACCTCAGAAAATAGGGCACTTATGTTTTTGAGGTTCCTGTGTACCATGTTTTCTAACATAAACCTATTTGTCTACGAAAGTTTCCAATAGATGAAGAGATGAGACTCAATATCCTTTCCAAAGCAAAAAATAGATCCAACAAACAACCAATTTGTCAGAACTAAACTGTGGTCTTTGAATCAAACCGTCTGGAACAAACAGGTTTCTGTGTACCTATCTTTTTCAGAAGGTTACTTGTAGATGATGTATTATTTTTTATCTTGACTGTAGACAGTTTCTGATACTTACGTTGTAAGTATAGGTTCCACTTTGGTGTGTGCTCCATATTTATCTATGTATTCAGAATAATGAGGATATTTCCCTTTTCTCTCTTTGATCCTCTCCTCCGTGAGCTTTCCCATGAGGTCGTATTCGTCCTTCGTCTTTGGGTGAATGTCTTGAAGTACCTGTGTTCTGTTCAATGGAACTGATGAGCCGAACCAGGTTCTTGAATCTACAAGATTAATGCAACTGTTGTAATTCTCTCTGGAGAGAGAGAGAGAGAGAGAGAGAGAGAGAGAGAGAGAGAGAGAGAGACATTCGATAAAAAATCGAGGTCATGTGTCACTGTAGGCGTCTGCACACGTAGGTGTTCAATGGTTCTAAATCTGTCGTCTTCCTATGAATGTTTGATTTGTTGCTTTGGGTGATTTACCGATGATTATAACCAGATATGAAATATAAGATAAACTTACTGCGCCAGTGTCTTTTGAACAATGTACATGTGTATTATTCTTAAGGACTGGCATTGCATTCAACATAGGAGGTATAATTTCTCACATGTATGGCTTTATAACGCTCTAATTTTATAATTTAAACCAGGAATGCATAACTTAAATCATACATAATATGCTACTGATATTCATGATAAATCTACAGACGCTCTCAAAACCAAACTTTTTAGATAGCTAATAATTCCAATGAGGAAGTCACAGTGGTGGCATCTAGATGCAGGACTGCTGTCATGTGATCATAAAACAAAATGTGAATGAGTAAAGATATTTTACAACTGATTGTAAGTCAAATTTAAATTTCTAAATGTGCAATAAAAAACAAGAACTTTAATCAAAAATGGAAATTTTACTTGGATTTCTCAGTGCATAGTATCCCTCCGCTGGTCGTCCATATGACATGTTAATTGGTCCCGGTAAATTTGTCGGTTGGCGCCGGTATAATTCTGTATTTACGAAGCGATTCGGATCTTCCGCTTTGTTGAAATGTTGCACTGTCCTATTGCCTGTAATCAATGAATAATTCAAAATATTGCAAAAACATAAGTACATGTAATAATGATTTTTGTGATCGAGAAAGGCACATCATTAATGTGTGGGCTATGACTATATAATTCATGGTTGCTTTACGCATCCCATTACCATTTAAACAAAACTTTGTCAATTATATATTATTAGCATCCGGCGTTTCAGGATTCAATTGCAAAAAAAGTCACTACTCTCTACAAATTCTAAAACTTGGGGTTCTAAATGTTCATCATGGACGAGTTCAGCGTTGGCTGCCGATGCATTATAGTAAATACCAGAATGCTAAAATTCCAGAAATTTAATCTGACTTTTAGTTATTAAATTGCGTACATACTACATTCGCACAAAAAAGATGCAATTTCAAAGGTCAAACGAAAAGAAACAAACAACATGAATTCTTCCAACGACGAAAATATTTAAAAAAAAATTATTGTTGACCATGACATTTTGTCCTCAATATTAGGCTCTAACCTGTCAGCAATATCACTAATTATGGCAGATCAGGGTACCCTTGGCCATGTACTTGTATGGTAGGCAAGTGTTAAAGTTCTCGGATAGATTCATGTATACTACGTCGTTGTTATGGGGACCTGTCCTTTACAGCATTGCATAACATTCAAATATAACACAATTTTCTAGAAATCATTAAAAGAACGCAACTTGTTAAAGCTTCTGCAGGTAAAGACATACATAACATCTTTCGGACAGGAAAATTCGAGGTCCCGTAAGGCCTACAGTAGGTGCCTCTATTTGATACTCTTTTCGTCGATCAATGCTCCTACTTGAGGGGTAAGTCAAAATTAGATTACCTACAATGTCAGCATGGGGCGTTTCATATGAGTAAAAGAAAATTGACGCCAGAAAAAAGAAACACAACAACAAAAACAAAACACTTACCGATCTTATCTGGACCCCATCGTTCTGACGCGCCAAGTCTACATGTGTTGTGAAGTTGAGGTGGGTCCCGTTGCCACTGTTGATCTATCCAGCAGTAGGAGTTGTTCCGGGATGTGTTTCTAACTAGGTGTTCACTTGTACACGTGGCATAGCGGTCCCGGTACCAGCCTTTTTCTGGGTAAGGTTTGTCTGGTTTACTGAACATGAAAAATGCACCGGGGTCCTGTGAAGACAGAGCAACGTGAAACTAGAATTTCTCGTGATAACTTGTGATTGCTTTCCAAAAATAAAGATCGATATTTTTCTCTTTCTTAATCATGGAGGTGGTATGGGGGGATCGGAAAGGTTAAGGACATATTCATGAAGAATCGATCTTCAGTTTGACTCTTTTCAATTCTGTTTATTCGTAGAACACGGCAATAGAAGTTAACGCCGAAGCTCTAATATTAAAAGGTGAAAGGATATATAAAAAAATAAATACATATTATGTTTATTTCCAAGACGTTGAATCCAATTGTTCAACTGTACAGTAATGATTATTTCAAATGTATGTAAGTTAGATGTTTTTTAAACAAATAAACGTGTAAGAAAAGTCATTAGAAAGTCGCAAGTACTTCAAATTTACTGAGAATTGCAACTTTCCAAATATAAACGTCAACCGGATCCCAAAACGAGAAGTCTGTTTGTTTGGGGTTTTTTTATCAGATGAGCAGAAATGTGATTAAGAATTCACTAAACACTACAATTACGTTTGGTCTCAAGGTTCTATGTGGAAAATGTCCCTGACATAGGGACTGTTTTTAGATAGCTTTACCTTCGGAATTCTCTGTATCTGCTTTTCAGTGAGGGTGGTATAAGGATCTCTCGGAGTCCTCGGGCGCTTTGTTATCATGTCCATTCCTAAGGACGCCATGGTGTCCACCTATTTACAAAAAACATGTATATGATAATTTCATAAAGTAAAAATATATCAAATTGGTACCAACTATCCAAAGACATCTTAAATTGTTAGATTTAAATAAAATCTAAGAAGTAGCAAGGGATTGTCGATGGTGCAAGTCAAATAAAATATGATGTATTTGGACTGATTGTTATACATGTACATATAGGCACAACATCGAGCTCAATTACAAACAGAACAGGGGCCGCCGTGGCCTGGTGGCTAGCGTTTTCGACTTTGAATAGAGGTCCGGGATTCGAGCCAAACAACAATACAAACTATAACAAACAACAAACAGAACAATTAAGTTCAAACAAGGAATTCTGACAGGAAACAAATTAAATTTGGTGTAGATAGTTTCCGGGAAGTATTTGAATTTATATATACAATTTAAATGTAGCAATTTATATATTATAATGTATGACAATAGGTTTGAATTTGAGCAATAGTCTCCTCACGAGAACGGTAACATGGGCAGGTCACCGTTGGATTGATGTTTGAAATCACTGTGAACTAATGTTTTGGACATTTTCAAAACACATACAAATTTAGATGTTCAATCGTCGTTATCATGAAGTAATAGGAACTAAGAAAAATACTCCATATAAGCGTTTTCTTGAGTTAAACGGGTTGAAATCACGACGCCTGACGTTGCAGATTCCGACAGTTTACAGCATTCATATGTGTCTAACAATGTTAAAAATTATTTGATGGAACAACATGGTACGAAAATCATATATTTTACAATATGATAAAAAATCGGTTTTATAACGTTATTTCGACATTTGCAAGGTTTCTCGACTTTCCCGATTTCGAATTTTCATCTAGTATTTATTTTTTTAATTAATTAATTTATTTATTTTTTTAATTTATTTATTTATTTATTTATTTATTTATTTATTTATTTATTTATTTATCTATTTATCTATTTATTTATCTAAATTTTCGAGAACCGTGATAACGAGCACATTGAAATGCAACATAAGTCAAACTTTGAAAATTCTTCAATTGTACATTAAACGACAATTCAACCGATACAAATTGATACAAAAATGTTCTGTCCAATAATGCAATGAGACAAAAATGTGTTTGGTATTTTTATGAGTTCTTGACATGTAGATTGCATGCATGCGTGCTGTGATGAATGACCTCTCCTACAGATTAAGGGAGCCTCCCGTCGGTCATTGTATTAGAAGCATTCAAAGGTTCGAAGTGTTAAAATATATACCGTCATCGCGCGTTCTAGCGAATAAATTAACTCAATAACTGGCAAAGTTCCATATCGCAGTTTTTTTAATATGGTTTTTAAATTTGATTTGTATACACGTTGCGTTGCACTCGATGATCTGTCAATCAAAATTCGACATATAATTTTTGTAACGATCGTGAAGACAGCGTTATATTATTGATATGTTGATTAACGTCCCCGTCAAGAATCTCTCACTTCTATGGTGGCGTAGCTGATTAATTTGTCTGTGAAATACTTCAAATTTTGCCAAATATGTAATGATCTGTATGTCGGATCATCGAGTAGTTATGGACCTTTCATCAATGTGTCGATTTGCACTACCGGAGAGTGTTACATAAATTTATCCCAAAATAACTATCTCTATCCAAATTTACTAAAAGTCAAACCACACTTCAAAAGCAGTGGTACTAAATACATTTTAGATGTGCATCTAATTGTGCATTATATATAAACATGTAGTCCTTCAGAACGGATGATATTTTCAGAAACTGTTACGTGCAATGAAAAGAAAAGGAGCAACATATATATCATCATTCTGTTAGAACTCAGGTCAAAGAAGCATACGTGAATTCTTACCCCAAGTATTGTTTATCGGCAGTAATTACAGAGTTGTTGTTGTTGCGTTGTTGTTTAACGCCCCACTCAAGAATATTTCNNGGACCTCGGTTTTTACTGTCTCATCCGAAAGACAGCGACGGCCAACCGCAGAGTGGCGCTGTGGGAAACTACAGAGTAAGTTCATAGAATTCCTTGACCCAGTGAACATGACAATATAGATAGATGCCGCATATCGAGACATTTTCGTCTGTGCTTATTTTCGCTTTCCTATGGCATTTTAACATATTCACTTCGCCTTAATTTCTACCTAATGTATTAGTCTCAAAGATGGCTGATATGGCAGAGCTTTAGAAACGTATCTTGAATATTTCACGTTCATTTTAAATTCGCCCCATCCAAGAGCGATATTTTGAAAATTAAGCTGCAGCGAAAATTTCTAGGTATACATGTAGTATCGCTCAAAACTCGAAATATCCAATGGCGTTTGAAGAATTATTTCTAATTGTTAAAATCAAGAGTCAAACAACATATATTCGTTAAAGAAGCCATATCCTATTTACTAAGTATTTGTTCGCTGATCGGGTGTTTGTCTCTCAATTGTACTTTTACTTACGATACCGGGTATATAGATAGGCATGTCTGTTAATGAATCATTTTTGTTCGCCAAATGAATAATTTGATAACAATAAAACGTTATTTAATTCAATATTGCTTTTCAAGCAAAATTTCAAATTCCCATGGAAAATCGGCAGGTGGTCTGGTAACGGTCCAGTGCAAGCCCGGGTAGAAATCAAATTCAAGGCATTAAAACGATTGAGGTTACACATTTCCAAGTGGACGCTATGGTACCTTTTAATACTAAAGCCATGTTAATATTGGGATTTATAATTCAAATAAAGGAATGGCTATCGGTCCAATACTCAGGTCATTAGCTCGACTCGAAATCGATGGGCAAAGCCGATATAAAAAAAAAAGGATATCGGCCTAATGTTGGCAATACAAGTACATGTATCAATATATGTTTGATAAACGATTGATCTTTCCCATCAAACGCTTATCTTTTTTTCTTAAATACAGCAATTAAAGTTATACTTGTGGACTTACTACAAAGGTAAAAAAAACTCAAAAGTTGTCGTGAGAACCAAATAGTCATGTGTGTTTTAGCCTAATATTAATATCCCTTTTCTAAGCTTTTCGATTATACAATTAACATAAGAATATATTCAAATGGCTAATTTTAAAGTTGTTCATCTATGCTTAACTTCTGTATGTCATTTCCAAATTCGGGTATCTTCTTTTGGTTAAAAAAAAACCCACCAAAACCATCAAAAAAAAAAAAAAAAAAAAAGAAAAAAAGAAAAGAAAATGTCCGATCGCTCTAGTATGCTATGTCGACAAATTATTATTTCATTAATTGACAGTTAAATAATATGTGAAAAATAACTTGCATCTGAAGTTTTAGCTTTAAAATGAGAGAGAGAGAGAGAGAGAGAGAGGGAGAGAGAGAGAGAGAGAGAGAGAGAGAGAGAAAAAATAAATTTTAATTNNCAATAAAGATAAAAAGATAAACTACCCATGTTATTACATTTAGATTTTATTACGATATTTATTCTATCCAATCGACATGTACATGTATTATTTACATGTATTTGCAATGCAGTCCCATACTACAGCAGGTGCCCGCTGTATGTACAGATACATCAGTTAAATACAGAACGGCACCGATAAATAATATTTAATGAGAAAAAACAGTTGACACGTAAATAATGGGTTTCACTCACCTGCTAAATGTAATTATGTATCCAGAACAAAGGTTTATTGTTGAAGCTGTGAACACGACATTAGTTTACACCGGAAGTCGTATATATACCTTGTTGCTACAACTACTTTCATACTCAGCCTGACAACATGTCATGCAATGAATTGATACCGAAGAAAATTTAAATAATGGAAACTAAGTGAAAAGAAGCATTAAATTAAATTGTCTAGTACAAATTCAGTTAGATTTATTCATAATTTTGATTAAATAAATTTTCTTCCCTATCGAAAATATTAGCCAATCAATTGCGATAATTATCAGAAGCCCGAGCTATAAATAGAACATGCGCACTTAACTGTTGTGAATCTTCCGCGAAATTTGGCGAGCACCCGTGGGTAGTTTTCAAGGTGAGATGGCACACTTAAGAGAATGAATAGAAGTGATCAATACGTAAAAAAGTTATTTTGTTGCCATAAAAATGTTAATGAACACTTTTGCTGCGATGTCCATTTGTATTGACAGAAGAATAGAAGTTCAATGTATTTGCGATCTCCGTCAAAAGTGAATGAACTCATCATCAACTTCTTGCACTTGTTGATGTTGTTTATCAATTTACTGACTTATTTTGAAGGTCCTCGGTGTCAGTGACTCGCTATTGTCAGCCAATAAGGATACGGACAACTATTTATTATTTACTTTAGAGAAAAATCCCGTCCATCCAACTTTAATTACTCCTATAGTATAGGCTATACTGGCTTTAGAGTTAGAGACTGAACCCCCCCCCTCCCGATTTGTAAAGTTTTGAAGCACCGAGACACCAGGTTTGGTGAGTGTTAGGATAAGATTGTGATTGACAATCAGCAATTCAAACTTGTCTACCTCACTCTCATTTTCTAAAATATATTGTTGTAGTTTAAGTTTGTACAGCTTCGACGATGGTAACTCTTGTTGTACGAAAGTTGGTGTTTAATTTCTAACTTGTGAGTGACACTGGAAATAAATCAGGGTCACCTAATGTGGTTCCTTACCGAATCAACAACATGTTCATTATAATGTTTGTGGTTGGTCCCCCAAGAATTTGTCACTCACATGGAGACATCAGCATACCAAAGATGTATATGACAAAGACTGGTAACTTCCTATTCTCTCTATTGATTTGTTGTTCGCGACGGAAGTGATGATCGGTGCCTTTCATTGTTAACATATATGGATAACTTATTTACCGAGGTGTTCCGAAGGCTCTTTTGAAAGATGAGATTTCTATGCCTGCTCGTAATCAGTCAGTCACAATTTATTGAGTCCCTTTTTGCATCAAAATGTGTTTTTATACAACTGTTATTAATGCTTAACTGTTTGACACTAATTGGCATGGTATTTCGTCCTTTACTTTTCTATAAAAGCCTGATATCATCTAGATAGTTGAGAACAATAGCGGGCTTATGATCACGCGAGAGTTTGATAGGCCGCTAGTCTCTGTGTTATATACGTCTCTGTGTTATATACGTCTCTGGGCATACCTACCAACCCTTTCTTGAGGAAAAGCGGTAGGTTAGCATAAGACTGTGTTGCACGCCAGGCTAGAGTCCCAGGTGAAATGTCCTATTCCGAAAATGTTTGAAAGAAGAAAGCAAAATGGTGCAATATCCTGCATTTTAAGACTTAAGGTTAATGCTTTTGGAGTAGAAGAAACAGGAACATGTGCTGATTAATCTTTGAAGTGGCAAGTAAATGCAAATCTCTTCAAAAAAATATTTACTTTGCTTATTCACCAACATCTTACAAATCGGTATGCTTTCAGAGCTACTGAATATCGGTAGTCTACCGTGTAAATCAGTAGGGTTGATAGGTATGCATAATCAGGTCGCCGTGGCCTAGTGATTAGCGCATTCGACTCCAAATTGAAGGGTCCGAGCTTCAAACCCAGGCCACAGAATGGTCTGCTGTCCCTGTTGTTTTTCGATGAGACAGTATTCACCCAGGTCCTGTGTCACAGAAAATTTTGGCACGTGAAAGAATCCTCCCTGCTCTATGGCAAGAAATGCCAACCATAGGAAAATCTGTCACCCTTCACCGACACAAGGTGACTTCTCCATATAAGTGAAAGATTCTTGAGTGGGACGTTAAAGAACAATACAGCCATCCAACATGGAGACATTACCACTGTGGCTAGTGAGGTTCCACAAATTTTGCCTATGCCTGCTCATCTGCAGTTTTGACTATTCAGCAGTGAGTACTAAGAAAAAGAAATATTATGTTCATGGGGAAGACATGCAATTTTTCTTGAAAATTGATCTCTTGAAATCTTGAAAGTGATACAGGAAACTGGAAAGTCTCCCCCATGAATATCACATTTTTCCTATTACTTCAGCACCTTAGTCAGTATAGTCTTACATTGAGTAACGTTATTCCTAAAACTTGATATACGAGTAAGTGGATCCATGATTGTATTGATACATTTGTACATGTACAATGTACCGATACCTGCATATTTGTATTCTGGTTTCTTTTCAGGTTTAGCTGACAGGGTTAAACCAGAAATGAATGGGTCCACTGCAGCAAACCATGTGAATGGAACAGTTGACAAGCATGACCGTGTAGTGATATTGGATGCTGGAGCACAGTATGGCAAGGTAACAAAAGATTTTAGATGACATATTATAAGTTCTGTGATGCAGTGCAGGCTTTTTTGAGAGACCACCCCTACAGCCATGGAAATACGGTATTTCTGAATTTAAAAAAAAAAGGTCTCTCATAATAGGTTTCAGGGTAAGATAATATACATGTATATAGATGCTAGTTTTCTGGAAAAATTCTGAAATAAGGATTTTTAAAATTCAGTTGAGGATTTTTTACCTATTGAAATTGCAGTGTTTAGTTACAATTCTGGTGTAGATAGAAGTTCTTTGTGATTTTTCGTTCAGTAGTACTAGCATCTTTGTAATATAAAAGAACAGTATCTCAGCAGACAGTGGTGTCTCAAATAGGTTCCACTGTAGAAACCTTGTGGGCTTAAAAAATTGAGGTTTGAAATGAAATATTCAAACAAAAGTGCACTTTTACTGTAGCAGGGCTCACCCTGTAGGTAGCCAATTTAGCCATTGACTAATTTTGGGGGAAATTGGCTAAAAATAATTGTAATTGGCTAATTTTCTGGCTAACATTTTTTCATTGCTGCGTAAAAATGGTACTTTTTTGTATCTTGTGATGTGTTTTATATATTAGAATAAGTTGGGCCTATCTGTTAAGATATAATTTAGCAATGAATGTCAAGAAATGGAAAGGAGATGATTCAAAATGTAGACATTAGGTACTATAATAATGCCTAAAGTGGCTAGGAGATGTCAGTCTTTGTAAACTATCAAAGACATTTCACATACTGTTTTTCCTAAGAACCGGCTGGCGGCCAAATTGACCGCTTCAAATGATTTTCTGGCCGGTTCAATTCTAACATTCAACAATTTTCTAAAGTAGTAACCTCCA
>JACSZP010021858.1:0-11140 GCA_016161895.1 Pinna nobilis
TATATATAAAACAGAAACCATAAACCTGATATCTGATATATTTAATGTTTTGAAGAATGAAAATGAAAATTATTTAAAGAAATATTTTTAACACACAGATACACACACACACACACACACACACACACACATATATATAAAATCAGTGTTAACCTGGTGTAATTCTGACGTATCGGACGACCGAAACTTTCGTTAATAGGACAGACTTATGAGAATTATGTGTGACAACATACAGACACTTGAATTGCTGTAAGTTGTCCCGTCTTCTATAGCCTTCATTAGTCTTTCCGACTTTTATTATATAGAAAGAGGGACAGTTTACAATGACTTGAGTGGCTGTGCCTGTATGTCTGTCACATACAACGTTTTCAAATGACTGAATATTCAGTTATAAAACACCAGTAGAGCTATTTTACAATTGCTTAAACCAATATTTAATGTTGATTTTACGTCTAGATGTATTTGATCAAACCAAGGAAATGCATGTACGTCATGTATCTGTATTTAAAATTGAAGTGTGTGCACACACATATCGATAGGACTTGTAGGCGAGAGACGCACAAAGTTCTACAATAAATCTCATCTTTGATGGTGTTATAGAGAACAAGTTATTCTACATGATTTAATGAAGGCCACCATGGCTCAGAGGAAAGCGTGTTCGCCTTGAGATTGCGGGTTCGAATTCGCGGCGCTTCGATTGTCGCCCCTCTCCTTCGAATGAGAAAACCAGATACTCCATGGATCTTGTAGATCTACTGGTACATATATGGATAAATGAAGAACACAAACAAAGAAAGAAAGAATAAAAAAAAATGAGAAAAGAAAAAAAAAGAAAAAACTTTAAAATGGCCTTAATATGATTTTTAATATTAAAGTCCTTAATATGACACTTAGAGGTCCAATTAAATGCCGAAGTATACATTTTACTGAAATGAGCAATATAGTTACCGATTCTACCACACGTATGACATACAATAAAGTTCTAGACAATTTGTAATTTGTCACTGTAATCATCCGAAATTTAGTCAAATATCTTCCATTATAAATGTACTATACTATTTGAGCGAATTAAACCCTCAAATAAAAGTTATTTCAATATAATATCATGTGGTCACATGCTACATAATCATTTTACGTTCAAACCGTGGAGTTAGGCGAAGTAACGTTCGTTCGTTACCTGTTTTGTGATCTCTTATACACGATAAAAGAATATCTTAACAACGCCAAATCAGTAGGAATATAATTTCAGCTTCACTTGAAATAAACTTCAATATTTGTACGAGATATATAGCATTTATTGACGAATTAATTGTATAACTCTACAGGTTCTAGAGAACTGATCTATAGGAGAACTGTGTTTGAGAAAATCGGAAAACTAAGACCTGTATTTCAAATCATAGAAGACAGACCATTTCTACAGTCGATAGTCAGTGCTCCTAATTTCAATACAAATAAGATATGTTTATCTTTTTGTAGTCAATGTTATTGCTAATGTGAAGGTAGTCATGCATCATAACGGTGATCTAAATTTACATATAGACAATCTTGGCACAGTTTGGTGCACAAGTGCAAAAAGTTAAATCAACATATCGGTTACAATGAGCAATTGTGTGCTTCAAATCAGTTTCTTTTGACGGCTATAATTATATAGACCATCTGACCATATCAGGAGGTTATCAGGCCAGAAGGTTGTGAGATCGATCTCGGCGAATGCATTTCGCTCCTCTTGTTTTTCCGATGAAACAGTAAAAATCATGGTCCCATGTCAAAGTATTTGATAACATTTCAATATCAATCACTGCTAAATGACCGTAAGTGCAGAGAGTAGAGATAAATTGAACCCGTCACGGGTTTTCTGTGACGTCTCTATATGAATGGAATGTTATTGGTATTGTTTACAATTTTGTGAATCGAATGCCTACATAGGTAGACACTGTAATTATATACCGGTGTGCAAAGGTTGGCTTACTTGATAGCGTATTAACAATATCAATTTACCTTCTTGAGTAAAGTGTGCTTTTGTGAATCACATATCGTCTGTCAACAATTAACGTGGTGCATATTTTTAGTATTATTCCAAATTGATATATACCTCCTGAAGCATTAAGTTCACATAAGGAATACGTTATATGACTGAAATTATAAACTGGAATGTCATTTTGCGACAAAAAATCTGAGTAAAATATGCAAAATAAAAGATTGAGATGGGATCCGTCCTTTGTCAAAATTCTGATGTATTATGACAAGGTTTTGTTCGCGGGATATTTCTCATTTTCAATATAGGCAAGATACAGTCTCCTCTTGCTCGCCTTAAAATTAATTTAGTTGATAATATATGGTTGTATGAAAAGGTAAGGTTACGAACAGTGGTCGATCTCATAGTTCCTATAAGAGTTCGTCAAACACGGACCCCTGGACAAATCAGAGTTGGAATCAGGTGTCTAGGAGGAGTTAGCGTCCCCTGTTGACTGGTCACACCCGGCGCGGGCCCTATATCATGATTCTGGAGTCAAAATCGGTGTGTAATGAATTGTAATTGCTTATACTTGTGCATCGAAAGTATCAGCTTTCCAGAGAATACACATTGCAAATCCAGTGTAACCTTCCTTAGTGACCCACTGAATAAAAGGAATACCTGTCTTATATGTGACCAAAGGCATGGTTCTCAAAATGGTATTGTTCTATGTAAATTTCCTGAATAAAGAGACCACCCGTCATATGTGACAACTTTACCTTTTCCCTCGGACTTACTCTTTATACTGGTTAAACTGTACATCGACCTTTTTGCATAGTTCATAACCTTATTTTGGTGGTATACTACTGAATCCTGGTTAGAATATAACAAGTACAGAGGTACATCTTGTACCTACCGTACTTTGCTATTGATCAAATCCAACGTACAAATTGCATCTGTCCTTTGAGGTCAAATTCCAACACATATTTACCCATAGAATTTCATACAAATTATGTCTAATTCTAATCGCATTGAGCTACTCATTTATAAAATTTTCACATAAATCAACTCCTTTCAATTAAAATTCAGCATCTTTCCTCGTCAATTCAATGAAAAATGCAGGTTGCCGTAACAATTTTACTTCTGAACATCTGGCAGTCCGCACTAAATGTGAAGATCACACTTAATAATACCTGCTGGGGCCTCCTTGACCGAGTGGTTAGCGTGTTCGACTTCGAATCGGAGGGTCCGGGGTTCGAATCCGCGTAGCGCCACTCCGCGGTTGGCCGTCCCTGTCTTTCGGATGAGACAGTAAAAACCGATGTCCCGTGTCACAGTCTGTGTTGGTGCGTTAAAGAACCCTACCTGCTCTATGGCCGTAAGTGCCGAGCATAGGCAAAATTTGTCGCCTTTCACCGGCACACGGTGACGTCTCCATATGAGTGAAATATTCTTGAGCGGGACGTTAAACAACAATACAACAACAACAATAATACCTGTTACACCAGGTTTCATATGTGTCTGTACACATTTAATTTAATATTTTTCTATCACTTACTTTTCACTGTTTAAGTCTAAAATGATTTGTTTCTGTTAATGGCCAATCAGGTTGCGCGGCACACTTCTTCGCACAATGCACTCGGCAATTATTTTTTATGGAATTCACCGTCTGATAAACAGGAGTCATATATTGTAATCGTTGGGACGTTATTATCTGTGTGAAACAAGGAGGTAGAGAAATCTTTGATACACGGGTTAACGTCCAGTCCTAAGTATATCCCAACTTGGTATATATTCGACAGAAGAGGGTCCCAGCTACACGAAGAACGTCTACAGAAATCGACACACTGCTATTTTCATATATCCGAGAAAGCTCTTCTTGAGAATGTCGTGCCGGTAAAACAGTCACATTATATAATTTGTATAATGCAATAGGTCGATACGCATAATAATTCTATATCATTATTATTCGTCTTCACTGTCTGAAATGTATATTGAAATGTAAATTATGCTTATCACGCCGCAAATCAAAATTCTAAAATCTAATAGAACGGCATTTGACTTCATAGACCAACCCAAGTTCGAAACTAACTGAGTTAAGACAAAATTATCATTTCTTGCTTATATAGACATTGCCCTAGAATTACTATCTATGTTTGATTTTATTTTAAAATTCACGCTCATCTCCATTGCACTTTTTGTTATTTTATTTTTCTTACGAAGGAATTAATCAATAGAATCAATATCCCTTGTACTCTCATGGACCTAAGAAGCGGAAGTGCGGAAAAGACAAGAATGCTTATTGACAGAATCCTACAAGTATAGAAAAGATTGACATATGTACCTGTTAATATATCTAAAGATAGGGACAAAGGGGATTATTTCCAATATTTAAAGGCAAATTTCAATGAAATTTAATAAAATTTCAAAACCTACCTATATACATGTCAGCAATGACTTTTTCTCTCTTTGTATGTGACGTCATTTGAGACACGTGTCACAATAGTGATATTACTTTCAAACTATTTTGAGTTTTCAGATGTAAATTACAAATAAACAGACCTTGATATGACGAAAAGAATTTTTGTTTTAAATGTTGAAAAAATTCTCTATGATAAATTTTGATATATTCATTTTCCTTGCATATGAGCTTGAAGGGATTCTTAATTCTATCAGAAATTCGTCTCGAGAAGATTTTACATATAATTTTTGCTTACTTTTTCCAAAGGCTCTATCAAATTTAGTATAACTCAGCGTTTCAATCTTATTACGTTTATCTCTGAAGCATATAAAATATAGCATCGTTTCTAAAGAAGAGGCGACATTGTTATTTTTCCATCCGGTGTATTTCAGAGTTTCTACTGGACACATGTCAGAGTCTATCTGAGTCTTACAAAGACGTCTTAGGTATAGAGCCATGTGCAATGGACGACCATGATGCTATCGTACGTATAGGTTAAGACTCACTGAAACATGTATGTATTTTATTCGGTCTTATCAAGAATAAACATTTCGTAAGATATCACTTGTTTCTCGAAATTTCCTTTCGACATTATAACGAATTAGTTCCCCGATATAACCGATGCCATTGGGCCGTCTGTCGCGAATTTCATCCTAACGGTTAGGCCGTTTTCACACATGCATTTTGACTACTGATTATCCCATTCAAGATATAGGGCTCATGGCAGGTTTGATAGTCGGTAGATGTTTACTCCTCTTATGGTCTGATCGAGAGGTCGTTGGTTCGAACCCGGGCCACGTTAACTTCGGTTGGCTTTCCCTGTCTTTCGGATATGAGACAGTAAAACCCGAAAAATTCCGCGTGTTTGAACGTTGAAGAATTTTCCCTGAAGTGTGAGTATACGCAAAATTTGTTGCCGTTCACCGGCTCACGGTGACGTTTCCATATTAGTAGAAAGACTCTTAAGTAGGTTGTTTTACAAAAAAGTAACCGATCAACCTACTCCTCTTAAGCCTCTGACCACCCCCCCCCCAATCATGTCATGAAGCATGAAATAAAGACATATAAAAAGAAACGTCTTTTAACATCCCATACAAATATCTTTTACTCTTAATTTGAAACACTTGAGATGTTGGTGATTATAATCATGAACAGGTAAAGGTGTCGAACAATGATTGATCATACAACTCGTATGAGGAATGCAAAATAAAGAGGTGCAGGCACAGACCCCTGAACACACGAGATGTTGGACCAGGTGCCTAGGAGGAGTAAGCATCCCCTGTTAACCTGTCACACTCAAAGTGAACCCTATATCTTGTTGAGATATACAAAGCAATACGAAGGTTTTATCAAACACGAAAGATAACATTCGACCCAAATTACAAGCCCTACCAGTAAACCAAATTGTTAAACAGACCATAGAATTTACAAAATGCTGACTTTATCCTTGACTGTTTGAATCCTTGTAACATCAACTTGATCGCCAGTAGCCTACCTCGATTTAAAAGCTTATTAAACGCTGACCAAGCTCTAGCGTATCGAATCAATTGACATTCAATATGCAGGTGATGATTATGATATATGTATATATATAAATTGCTACATAAATCTGGATAGTTTACGATGGTAAAATTAAGTCATTGCTGCTTTTTTTGCTGGTCTTTTAATTCAACTTTAAATATTGTGAGGAATGATCGTGTTGATTATGGAACAATCATACAATTTGATACAGACTTCAGATTATTTTGTGATTTCAAACTTCAAGCTTTTCACTTTAATACATAGCCCAATGATTAGGCCATCTCATCAATGGTATTGTAATTAGTATAATTTATTCTGTTGTTATACAAACATCTTTACCTTTCTCGTTACCTTGGTAGGAATATGATAAGAATATACTACTGATGTTCCTGGGAGGCAGCCTTCAGAACTGTATCTACAAAGAACAGGTGCAGCTGTTGTCTGAGGTCGCCGACAACATTAAAAGTAAATACATCAATAAAGCTGATACACGGAATATATGTACATGATAAGTTTTCATGAACCCTGGTGACAATGTTATGACCATAAAAAGTCAATATTGAGCTGTAACATTTATCTACGTATTAAGTAACCTTGTACAATAAGTAATATGTAGTTATGCTATGTTTTTATATCTTATTGCCTTAGGAATGTAATTTTGGAATTGTACGCAAGAGTATTTAGCGGTTGAAAAAACTTCTAGGCAATCAAGCCAATCTTACAAACAAGTTGCTAGTATTTACTTTTATGTTTATTTTCACTACTACTACTATAATTTTTGTTATTTTTATTATTATTATTTATTATAATTATTATTATTTATTGTAGTAGTGTTGTTGGTGTAGCAAGGTGGGTTGGTAGTATAAATTAACAACACCTTGAATTTGGTTCGATGATTTTATTCCGACGTGATTGATCAATATGGAATTGATATATTGCACTGTAAAACAACAATAACAATAATAAATACAAGTTCTTTCAAAATATATAAAAAATCAAATAATTCCAAAAATACTCTTTTGACAATATACCGAATAGAAATTATGTTTCAATATAATTTTCACCAAATTTCATAAATTCACAAGTACAGAAATAATCCATAATTTACTTTAACTTATCAAAATATTAAAATACAATAAATCAGGATTCTAACATACCTAAATATGGTTTAATGCAAGTATCCTGGTGTGTTGATGCAATGGATCAATCAGTGCATTTACAAAGAGACGTATATATCAAATTGACCTAAAAACAAAAATAAATTATATTTCACACATGCACACTTGTACACATACATACATTGACATTACTTTATAAAATATATTCCATCTAACTGTATCACATAATAACTAATTTAAAATACAAGTAATTCAATTCACCTTATTACATGATCAGTGAGATTAATCAAAATATTCAAGTGATAAAACTTCAAATGAAATAGATTTCTACTGAGAAATTCATAATGTATACAATGAACTTAAAGAAATACAAAAATGCAATAATACTCACTGTCAAGATGCTTGAACAATATTAATAAAGTTAGGAATTCACTAGGATGTCAATATGTCTGCCAAGATGGAAAACAAATTCAAATATGATCAAGACAAAAGAAAATAAATGACCCAATAAAATAACAGAATAGGAAAACCCAAAAATAAATAACCAAAATGAATAGTTTTTAGATATAATTTCAAACAGAAGAACTGGACAATGGTCAAAAATCAAGGTAAAGTAACTCATACATATATAGAATATGAAAGTGTAGAAATAAACAGGTAAAGAGTGAGAGTTATTCCCCTTATTTCAATAGTCAATATCAGGCAAAAATGATAAAGCACCTGAAAATACAATAATACAAACTAAGCAGAATAAAAACAAACAGTTAATATTTCACAGAAATATTACCCTTCTACATTGGTACATACTTTGTTTTTCCACATGGGTATTGCATTCGGTGTCCGGAAAATAAACAATTAAAACACTAGAATCTACGATAAACATTGCCTTACATTATTGTTACGATCAAAATACATTTTACGTCTTGTCTTTACATATGACGATTACTTTCTTCTCTCTCTTGATATCACCCAGGATAAGGGGATAATCCTAGACGCTTACTTAGACCCTGACGGTAAGTATTTAAAAAGCGTTTGCAAAAATTAACCTATTCAGGTTTCATTGAATTTTATTGACTAAGTTGTTCGATATACAAGACATGTTCACTAATCACCGGATTTAAAGTGTGCTTTTTCAGAGGTCAATGTTTGTCCCATTTTCACCGACTTTAGTTTCCTAAGTGATTTATAGTAAAGTATGGTGGTTCTTTTGTTGATCTAATTTTACATGGCAGTTTGAGGTATTGTTATTTACAAAGCATTTCCAATTCACAGCACATGAGCATTCATTACGAATTCTTTTTGCTTTAATTTACCGGGTCCTGATTTCTTTTTCTTATATTAAGTCTTGTGTGAAGTTTTATGAATGTTTCATGAGTTATGGTAATTGCATTTTTAACATCATCATATTTTTATTTAAAAGTCTCATGTTTATAGAGGATATGTCTTTAGCATAGTAAGGCATTGCAGCTGCGTCATCCGTAAATAGGATTAACATTGTATCTTGTTTGAAGGTGTGAGCATTATAAGCATATTAAAGTATTCATCGAGATAATTGCTACTCCTCCAATACTGTATACAGGGTTATTTTTGTCCCGTCTTATTTTCGCCCTGATGAACATGCAAACGGTTTCGCCCGTTTTAAATCGCCCATTCTCGTCAAAATTCTATTCAATCAATTCTCTTGTGAATACGCACAGTTTTGAATTCACCAAATGATGATGGCGAAATGGGCGAAAAAGGGAGAAATTGCATGCAGTATATTCAATGGATAAATCGGTCTCCAGGTCACTAGTTATAAGTTTTACGAATAGAAGTTTTATCGCTCATCTTGGTTTTTTTTTTTAGATTTTGCAGACCAATTTAATTTAAATTCCATCCATAGATTGAACAGAGATCAAAGAGAATTTTGATTTGAACAATTTTGAGATTCACAGATAGTTTCCTCACAATACAGATGAGAGTCAGATGACCAGCGTCAGAATATATGTCACGGCAAAGGAGCACCAAACCTATAGATTAGGTAATAACGATATTCACATTTGCTCTGTTATCAAAAAATTTTTTGACGTTATATTTTGTATGACGTCCCGGTCAAGAATACTTTGATCATTTATAAAACGTCATCAATTATCGGTTAGGAGCGTCAGCGTTTGACCCTCTCCCGGCAATATGGACCAATGTGCAAAGGAGAGGCCCACATCGCACCAACATATACAATAGCATAGGACCTCGGTCTATAATTGAATGAAACATAACTTGCATGTCATTCATCGAGCACTTCACAGAGGAAGAGTTACACCTGACTTTGTAATCGATTGCAACCAGCGACTTTTAGACATGCACGTGGCTATCTATTATATCTTGTTAAATTCCTTTCACAATTTTCTGATAATCTAGTCTTGAAATCAGGTGAACGTTAGAACAAAATATAAAAACGATTTAAGAAAGGTCGTTTAATCGAAATAATATTCCGAGGTAGCTCGTACATTTTATATTGAAACATATTTATTCATCTACATATCCTTGTTTTTCTTTTCAGACTCTTTAGACCTAGACGTTTCTTTTCAAGCCGGTGAGCGGATGAACCTTAATGAGGGCGAGGGGACAAGTCACAAGTATACAATAGAACAACTGAAAACTTTGACGAAAACGTCTGGCCTGCAAATGCATAACATTTGGACAAATGAGCATGTGGCACTATTGCTCCTGCGTAAAAGTGGTGTTTAATGCAATAGCTGTATTAGTCAGGATTACTGCTAAAGGGAACGGTTGTCAAGCATGCTCATATTGCCTGTTATATCATACATAACATCATTTTATACTTTTAACACTTAATTTTAAATTTTCATTTCTTAGATTTCAAATTAACACTCGAATAAGTTTAATTTTATTCATCAATTCTGGGAGTGTGCGTATATCTGATACGATACGTATATATACTAATAACTAATAACTATAATATTTTTAATACATATGTTTGTAAAATATTATTTATAAATAGAAAATTAATAAAATAATAATAATAAAAATAATTATCATAATAGTAGTGATGATATAAAAATAAAGTAGTAGTAGTAGTAGTAGTAGTAGTAGTGGAGTAGTAGTAGTAATAATAATAATAATAATAATAATAATAGTAATAGTAATAATAATAATAACAATATTAATAAAAATAACCAGAATTCGTAAACGAATACGAAGGGCTTTTCACTGAACTCTGAAGTAGAAGAATATGACATAGTATAGTATAGTACATGTATTGTATTGTATTGTATTGTATTTGTTGTATTGTAATTTTGTTTAGCGTCCCATTTAAAAATCTTTTAATTATATGGAGACGTCACCATGTGCACGTGAAGAGCGACAAATTTTGTCTTTGCTCGGCACTTGTTGCCGTAGAGCAGAGAGGGTTCTTTAGCGTGTCAACACCTACCGTAACATTTACCTGGGGTTTTACTGTCTTATCCGAAAGATAACGGCAGTCTGACTTTGGTTCGAACTCATGACTTCATGATGAAGAGGCGAACGCGATGAAACTAGAATTTTAGTATATGTCAAACACATTGGTACTCAAGCATGCAGAGTGAAGACTAAAACAAAACTCTAGATCACAGACTAAGACACGTGTACTTGATTTTAATCATTTTTTGTTGCTGGTTATCTTGTTGGCGTAGAAAACAAAATTTTACATTGAAACACTGCATTTTCGTCTTAATTTATTGTAAATACAATTTATTTATCTTCATCCTTTTTGGGACAAAACGTGATATGTCCAAAAATCTTTCGACCCTAAAATAAGACACAATTATCTGGAACACTTAAGTTCTATCTCCATTTTAGAGTCGCTCTTATTTAAAAAATTGACAATTTATTCCCATTAAAGGATTAAAAATCAGCAACTTAATACTGTATGTATATGTGCAATATATAATTTTAAGTATGTACACACAGAATAAAAAGATATGAAAACTGAAAATTCAAACTCTCAGTGATTTTCTCGGAATGACGTATTGGATTGATAGAGACCTTTGATTCTGGAAAGTGTGGGTCTTTTCCATGATGATGACATTTTCCTGCAATTTATTC
>JACSZP010021860.1:0-11406 GCA_016161895.1 Pinna nobilis
TATATTTATATATATATATATATATGAATCATTCAATGTTAGTTTACATATAGAAAATACCTGTTTGTCTGAGTTTTAAAACCAATATATCAAAAGAACAAAAAAAAATATGAATAAAAAACTGGAAAATCATTCGTACGCACAAATATGAAAGGTCTACCGTATATTTATAGATCTGTATCTTTTTAGTTACTTAAAGAATGTTTTTCTCTTACCTGGCTATTGTCTGCGACTGACACACAAACGGACAATTTGACATTATCTAGATAAAATGTTTCCAACAAGCGGAATACTTACAATGGAATATGTTGACTTTAAGGTAATTGTTGTTTGAAAATAGAAATAGGGTCAAACCAAGAACTCGATGTTGTTATTTGAGCGAATTGAATACGTGTTGACACATAGGCAGAACTTATACTACCATAGTTATCTTTCTTTCACTTCAGTCAACACTCTTTACATAGCACGGATATATCTTTAATTTACGCTCTTATTTTCTCAGGTTGTACCTTGAAATCATAAGAAAGTCTTAAAAAATTTAAGTTTAGCAATATGATATAAATATTTATATAGTAGATGTAGGATTCAAAACCGTCGAAGAATAAGAGTAATCATTTCAGAATTTAATGCAGCAAGTTCGTAATGACATGTTAGTCGTTGTAATATCGCCTTACAGATACCATAAACGATTATCTTTTACGAGAATCTGGTTATATGCCGAATGAAAAATCTCGTTTTTTTAAACAGAGTGGCTATTGTCTTTGATATTAAGAGTTTTTCTTACTTTTGCAATGAAGCTGTTGGTATTACTGCCATGATATTATGTAAATAATACAACTACATGTAATGTCGTCAATTCACATGATGAGGTTTAGGGGCCGAAAATTCGTGAAAGTAGAGTCTGTTTATTATCTTTTTTAACATAAGGAAACCTTCCTTCGAAAGACGTTACGATTTACCTTATACCTACATATCAAGGTTAATGTAACGGACACTGATCGCTCTCATAATTGCTATAAGGAATACAAAATAAGGAGTTGGGCTAAAAATAGACCCCTGGATACACCAGCTGTGGTATCAGGTGCATATGAAGATTAAGCATCCCCTATTGCCCGGTCACACCCGCCGTGAGACCTATATCGTGATCAGGTATATTCACATACTGTATTTTCTTCTTTATCCAGAAGTGGTAAGGATTTCAGATTTATTTGTATAAGTATTGGTTAGTGTAAACATACCTTCCTGTGTATTTACAGAGCACCTGTATTATTTACATTGTGTGCACCATTTCTTGACAATACCTATTTGTAAATACACCGTGTAAAGGACTGTGTGTACAAACAAATTTCAAGTTTTGTTTGTTTACAAAATGTCAAGGTTTTTAAAACCGTTGATTAAGGTGGCTACCTGAAATCACACGAGAAAATAAAATATTGATAGTCTTAATTCATCTGCAAGATGAAAGTGATATTTCTTTTCTCTCGAAAAATTACTAGATTATTTTGTTCGAATATCTATTAGGTTAATGTATTTCTCTTGGCAATGTACGTGGCACGTACAGAATTTAATATTTGGTTTGCCCGTGGTAATATTCCAGCAAATTACATGTAGTTCATTTGGATAATGTTAGATCGAATCAAATCAAATCAAGTGTATTTTATTTGGGAGGGGGGGAGGGGGGGGGGGGGGGNNAAAATACGGAGACATTGAACCGTGGCAGCTCCAACATTACAGACTGCCTGAATGATTTTGTTCTCTTTCACTTAATTTTCACTTTTTGCTCCGATTAGTACAATATGCAATATAAACTTATTTCACTCATAGAATTATAGGTGATGTTTTAGTGGGACCTACCGATGCAATCAATCGACCGTGTCGTGTAAGCGCAAACACAGACGCGCAATATTTTGTTGTCTTTTGCGAATTGAAGGGGGGAAATGGTATATGTTTATGAGTGACCATACCCCTAGTATTGCAGAAAACGAGTGATACCACAAAATTGATAGTAACTTGATGTACGTTGTATAATTATTTATCTTGATGTAATAAGATACGTTTTTATGACACACCAACACATACACGAAACACAAAAACACACATCCAAACGCGCTCGTATTAATTGAATAATCAATATTATTACATTTTTTTATTTCGTTCTGCATTTTATTTGTCCGCAGACGGCCATGCGTTTAACCATTGTAAGTTAGATTGTACGGCAAACCGGATAATTTTTCATATTGCTGTGTTATGACGTTTCTGTTACTTTTCCCTCATCCATCATTTTGACCGCCTACCAAGGCCTGTACAGGATAGATTTGTTGCTGAGTGTCCTGCTTAAAAAATTAATGAAACCAAGTTGATCAATAGAAATTTCAAGATCTTAGCAATAATTTTTATAATACTACAAGCCACATAACAAATTGAGCTATGGATTATGATGAAACGTTTCTCATATAAATGTGATGACACAAATATTATTTTCTTTTTGGCATCGTCGCAAAAGTCTGAATTTGATTTAATTTACGTTTATATATATCAGATATTAAAATATCTAGATTAACTCTAGGTTTTCTTTGAGATTAAGTTAGGGTTAACGGTACGATATGTCCGGTACGACGTATTTTACTAGTGTTTACACATCTCAATCTATCTCAATAATAGTGTCAAATAATATGTACATTTCAACTTCCGGTATATTGGGGGAGCATTTACTATTGCTTGAATACAAGTCTTTCAACAACAAACCAATGCACACATAATACCCTTCAGATATTCTTTGTATAAGAATGTATCCATATTAAGAAATGGGACATTTGGTATGTATTCACTCTGTGACCTCTTTTTGGGTAAGTTGAATGTTGACACTACCAATTAATAAAAACTAAGACGGTATAAAAGTTGTTGACAAATAAAATTTCATCCTTAGTGACGGTGTGAGCAAGTAAAGATGTGAAATTTCTTACGGATTTAATTACCACGATATTGCCCTTACTGTATCAAAATGTAAGAATTCTGGTCGAGGAAAAACAAGGAAAAAAGAAAAACAAAAAACGATGAATCCGTTAAGTTAAGACGAGGTACTTTAGTTGACATAAGCAACTATATGTGCGACGAGTTTGCGAAAAATGTCGAGAAAAATGCCAACAACGAAAATCGAACTAGGAAACAAAAAGGGAATTGATAATGATAAAAGCTTGGGAGAAGCGAATAGCAGAGCGACAACTGTGACAAAAACTCTGAGACCTAATGTACTACATGATAACAGAGATAGTCAATCGAGGAAAAATGTAGAGAAGGATAAGAGCACTGTGATAAACGGATTAAAGGATAAAAGCATTGGGAAAAATCAACATGCAAAAACTCGAAGGAACAACGCCGATAACCGGAAATCTAAGTCGGTGAGGAATATACCAAAGAGGGACGAAAATAAGGACTCTATGGGACATTACAATAAAGATAAAAGGATATCGCGAACCGAACGGCAGGACGCAGCAACCTCAACGAGTATTGACGAGAGAGAAAATAACAAGAGAGTCGAGCACGCAACAGAACCAATAAGAAACGTTACATTTACAAGGGACGAGAAAAAGGATCGTGTAGAAAATATACAAAATCAAACGGCAAACAAAACAGTGAATGGTGAAGCCAAATCCAATCTGCATTCACCTGAAACTGATAAAATTAATCCGTTAAAGGAAGGTGTCCATGGAAAATCTAAAGGGAAGACAGGAACTATCCATGTCGTTAAAGGTCAAAACACGCTTTACAGAAAACGCGAGGATCCGCCGAGGCAAATTGATACCGTGGCGGAAAAGAAAAACAAAAGTTCTGTCTCAACGAAAAAAGATGAAAAATATAAACCGAAAATTGCGGGGGAGGACAAAACACACATGACAGACTTGAACTTTGAGGATAGCGAAAGGATAGAAGTGGTTTTAAACAACGGACCTGATTTGTACAATAGCTACAATCGAAGGATGAATTATGATAAAATAATGCGTCAAAGGCTCAGAAAAAGACAAGCCATAGACCAAGTAAATAAACGATTTATTGACGAGAAATTGTATGGTAAGCGATTAGAGAGTCACAGAAATGTGCAGTCACTGATGATGGAAGAGAAACTAGCTCTTGAAAAATTGCGAAAGTCGAACGAGAGTGGATTCAGCGAAACGTTTAGGACTGATAATTCGTTTGATAGACTCGATAAATACCCATTACTCGTCGATTTGAATAAAGATCCTTCTTCACCAACAGTAGAGGACCAAGATACAGTCACAAATTCCGTCATTCCCATAAGAAGTCCGAATAAAAGTTTTGAACCGAACAAATCTACGAAAGAAACGATTCAAAACCGGTTTTCTGTTAGGGGAAGCCCTACTTTTGTAAAAGAGGGACCCCTTTTCGAAAAGAGAAATCGACCGGCGGAAAATCATTGGAAAGATTTTGAAGCGGACGCTAAGCCAAGAATAGCATTAAACAATTCTCTAAGCTATTCTGAACCGCAACTGTTTTCTGTACATGAGCAACAGAATGAAAAGGTAAATGCTTTAAACACTGTTTCATATAATGAAAACACTACCAGTAAAAAGACATTAGATCAGAAGTTGAAATACCACCCTCAAATACATTCAAGAGGAAAAATTAATGACCATGCAAATTTTTACTCTGAAATCAACATTCCTTTCTCTAATAGTGACATTCTTAAGGACGGAAACAAAAGTTATTCGCACAAAGAAACGCAAATGTTACTTTCCCGTGGAAATCACTCGGATAAAATACATTCGGAGAAAAGAAGACAAGCGACAAGCAAGCCGACAATGACGGAAAATGTCGACTACTACAATGGGAAACCATTAGGAGGTAAACAAGACAATATAATCTTGAAAATTTCCAATAGAGCTGACCGCAAGTATGTGAATGACGAATCTAAAGCAGATCTTTCTTTTGATAATGCTATTCCTAAGGCTGATAGATACGCTTTACATACGTCATCTTCTCCGGAAGCAGAACCTAAAACACGGCAACGTCTCAGCGGTCATTCACGTGCAATAATTCCGTACAGCGTTTCTGATGAAGTAAATCACGAGCGAAAACTAACTGTTGATGCTATGCCAGCAAATAAGCCGTTTTCCTTAAGACCTATCTCTCCTATCCTTGAAATAGTGTTCGAACCAAATGATAACGAAACTAAACTTACTCTTAAAGAGAGTCCTAGCATTACGAATGAAAGAACATTTAATACCACACACGTCTACATGAAATCAGGAAAGATTAAAGCTTATTTACATGATGAAAAGGATAAAAACGAAAATGACAACGAACCCTTGTCAAAACAACAGACCGCAAGTGTTCCACAGTTACCCAAAGATGAGGTGAGTGTGGTTATCAAAAGTAGAAAAGTTATACTCTCAGTCTAAGAAAATTTGTATCTGAAAATAAGTGCAATCTAGTAGTATGGTATCTATCTATCTGTAAATAAAGCGAACGTTAACTTCAACAAAATGCTGAAAAACAAAAAATTTAAAGTCTGAAAAATTCTCACAAATGAACAATATAAAAACGTATGAATTTTTAACACTTTACATGACCGTGCCTTGATATGAAGTCTAGACTAGACGTTTCGACATCATAAATAGATGTTTCTCTAACAAAATTGTAAATAGGAAATAGTCATATCTATTGATCAGATATAAAACGTCATTTTGTTAAACTCTTCTCTGACTCTACGCAGAGTACTCGGAGGTTGATATTAAAAAGATACTTGAGTTCCTAATTCACATATAGTCTTAATCTTTAGTAATTGGGTCTTCCAACAATCTGTTAGAATTGCAATGGGGACGAGTCGTGTTTTCTGTTAGCTTACCTGTGTTTGTACATTTATGAGACTGCCTATAGCTAGACGATCTTTTTCCCGCATTTCATACATATTATGTCGATTCGATATATCAAATTAGTCACGATTAAATGACACAACAGCACGCCATCTACGTCTAGAGTCAACTATTCCATTCTATTCTATGCTTGTTAGAATAATTTAGTTTACCAATACGACCTGTCTGTCTAACGTGTTTCTTACCAATTGTAAGACCATTCTTAAAACACTGGGTTACTTTCTTTACCTAATAAATATTTGTCTCATGACGGGTCTTACCGGTCGACTAGGGATCCTTACTCCTCCTGGGCACCTGATCCCCTCTCTGATATATCTAGGGTTCAGTGTTAACCCAATCTGGATAAGAGATTGATTGATATTCGTTGCCTTTACTTTTTTCAAAAAAAGTTTCTCCCCTTTTCAGTTTTAATATTATCGGGTTCGGTTGTAAATACATAAACATATATTTACATTATTCTCCATATTGATAGAGAAACAGAGAATGTGCCGTTTTTCTTGTATCAAGTAAATATCTTTCCAGTTTGTTTTTTTTTTCTTTTATTTCTTAATTTTTTTTTTAATACAGCACTCTCACTTGAATTTTCCGTTCGTCTATATCACCCGTACATATTCTTTATACATTTAACATTCTTGAATAGCCACAGGGTATCAGAAGTTCTTATTGGAGTTTGAAGCAAATTCAAAGGTGCGCTAAGTTAAGAAACACATTCGACAACCTACGATATTGAATGGAGAAGTTAATAAACAAGAACAACCATGAACTATTGGGAGACTTAATTATCGTTTATTACTTTGTAATTTCGGGAAATCCCGTAGTATTCAATGAATTATTTATTGGATCTGATAATTGGCTAGCAATAGTTAATAGATAAGCGAGAGAGATTTGCCGCGAAATCATTTGATTAGATAGTGAATTGATCACATCCTGTGATATTTTTGTATGTTATGTATATATATCTGAATCTCTTTGTCATATCAATGTTTTGTTATATTCTGCCTTTGCTTAATGCACAGCTAGTTACTAAAGCCATATTTCTACATGTCGGGTCATATGAAGGCCTCAGGCTAGTAGCCATTTTTTGTCTAAAATATATACTTTGGCATTATTATTATTATTTTTTTTTTGGTCCAGAAAAATTGTATATCAGTTTCAGTATTATCTAAATATATGTACATGTATCTCAAAAACCTCTGTCCTAATTAGCCGAAAAATGAAATGGTCCTAGTTGGTTACGTGATTAGTACATGAATTCTTAGCATTAACTTATACTTCAAAATACAATTATTTTTCAAGATGTATCAAATCTTGGCATTGATTGATACTACAAAATACAGAAAACATATCTGTAGATCCGCCTAAAGATATAACCTGAATATCAAATCTTGACATTGATTAATAGTACAGAAGTTGCACCCATGACCCATGACCCATGACCCACATAAAGCTCATCAGGGTCAACCGATCAATATATGAAAGGAATTATAAGGTCTACTTATTAACAATGAAACAATTTTATTTGATTTATTGGTGGTAAACACTAAGCTATGCTATTTAGAATTCCCACGAGGAGTATTTAGCTTATAAATGTTACATAAGCATTGCCCGATGCTTATAACTTTTTCATATTCAATTTGGATTCCCTGACTTTCCTGACAAATGATTGTGGCATTTGTGACATCATCACTGGCGATCTCGACAGGAGAATCGTATGAGACGTTCTTTCGGACGATCCTAGCACATGAATGTAAGATCCTGTCTTACGAAATACTACGATGTAGGTAACTTTCTGTCTGACATTCCTGACACGTGACCGCGGTAGATGTATTTTTATTTTATCTCTATCCACACTGAAAAATGACTGCAACGTATCTGACTCTGACCCAGATACGTGACTGCGTCGTCTGTAATTTCTTTGGAGGGGGGGGGGGGGGGTTAGGATGTCATCTTACTAAATATCTCCTACATTGTCAGTCTTCGAAGTCTAAGCTGGACTGTGGTCATTTTACTCAATTTGTAAATTGCTTTTATACCAATTGCTTTATTCAGGAAGTATCTTGTATTAAGGACATAGCAATTATATATTAGCAATTACATTTGTCGCCTTTCACCAAGAGTGCAACTGAGCACTCTATCGCATATTTGAGTTCAAGAAATCTGGGAAGATATTTTGTTTTTAAAAATTTTAGATTTATTTATCATTACTTCGCCGACGCTAAGGCATTAACAAGGAGTATTATCATTTGGTGTGTAAAAAGGGACACAACCCAGTTTTTAAGTTTATAAATAGATATAAAGCAATTTACATAATTGATTCGGAATATGTTGGATCTACGAAATAAAAAGGATTTGGCAAGCCGAAGCCGATATCCTTTATTGACTCAAGCCTTGTACATGTCCTTGTCGGCTATCAAATCCCTTGTTATTATGTCCTGTGTCAATCAAATCGGCATGCACCATACTGCCTGCATGCTCATTGATTTTTAAACTTATTCTAATGCAGGTCTTTTCGATTTAAACCATTTCTTTCCTCGCTCCTCTAAGAAAACCTGTCCGTCATGTTTGTATACATTTCTCGTTTGCTAATAGTAACATTAAACAATTGGGGCTCTACAAAACAAATATCAGGTGTGTAGATAATCTGATATACAAATATCTCAAATTATTCTAAACCATTCAAAATACCCGAGTATTTTGTCAGGGTTGGGGTGTGTGTCTTCAATAGTCCATTGCTACTGGATTTCCTGTACTTTTACCTTTTCAACAACATCACTCTTTACTTTTCCTTTTNNCCATCCATCCATAAACCTATCCATCGTCCTTTGTGTTCCTTAAATCAAAATATAAGTACGACAATAAAAGATAATAAAAGTTAAGGTCTCGGTCTAGGCATTTTCCACGGTCTACGCTTATTTTTCGCTTTCATATTGTCTTGTAGTTAATCATCACTGTACCTATGCCTACCTTGTGATTACCCACTAGAACGTATTGATTAAGAAAGAACTGAATCAACGATTCATCCCAAGGGAGCTTCCTGCTCGTTTGGAAGTTGTTAGAATCTGTTGAGGTTTGGGTAGTTAATAAACATACAACCGGCTTAGAAGTTATGTGTGTATGTTCGTATTCTACCAGAAAAGTATGTCCGACCGCTAAATATATATTACGAAGATCGTATTTTTTTATATATATAAACGGATTCTAATCGATATAATCTGAGATATGATGTCTAATCGGAAATGAGTAATGTTATACAGCAACTGATGGCTAATATCCTAAAGGAAAATGAGGCAATATCGAACACAGAATATCTAGTTAACTCCGTTATGGTTTCTTTGTGCTCATCATCCAGAAATAATGATACAAAAATTGAATTACGGGTCTCTTTTCATTTCATCCATTATTAATATTAAAAAACAAAGAACTGTCGGTCAGAAGTATATCTAATTATCTAAATCGAGGAAGAGGAACCTGCTTTGCATTCAGGAGGTTGCGAGGTGATTTACAAAAACAGGCGGTGAAAGGTTGATACATATGAGAGAAAGAGTGATCTGAAAACATTTCAGGGATATCCAAGAAGTCGGACGGTAGTGTTGAGCATAGGAAGAAATTCTTCTGACAAAAAAAAAGATGATGCTTATTTGAGTTCTTTCGGTATCATATTTACACCACGGTGTGTGATGATGAACTGATTAGCATATCGTATCTTTAATAGAATAGGAACCTTAGGGAGGAGTTGAAGAATATCTTTCATAGAAAGGAATAATTGGATATAGACAGGAACAACGGCAGACGCTTGGAAATGAGTGTTGTATCTAAACCTGGCGACAGCAAGTCCTCGAAGGTTAACGGAATGCATGGCAACAAGTTTTCGAAAAAGGGATTTCAATCCAAACAAGTAGACTTAAGACGTTACAGTCAAATTGGTGATGACGTCATACATGACAGCATTTCAAAAACGACAAAGAAAAGTCGAAACAAACCTCAGCAAATGACGGTGCCCGACAAGGACATAAAGGACATAAAGGACGTAGTTCCGCTGCCAGAGTTTTCAGAAAACGGCAGATATCAGGGGCAGGACAATTCAGATCCGGGAGATATCAGCAGATATGATAAGGATATCGAGGAATCGGAAAAGAGCAGTTTTGGATATAAAACAAGGATCACCAACTCATCAATAGCTGAAGAAGTGAGTGATCTACATTATGCCAATTTGTTTTTTACTACCCTGTATCACGTAATCTCGACTCCTGTTTTTCATGCTTTGCAATATAGACACAAGCCGATGTCTGATATGGTTTGGTGAAATCGAGGTAACACTGTTAAAAAAGCTTTCATGAAAATAGAGTTTCGTAGTAACATATGACTTTAAGTTTTTTATCCTTAAAAAGTTATAATAAATGATACACGAGGTATTGATATCTTATAATTCGTACACCAAGTATTAACAACGATTGTAAGATTATCTTCTTGATCACGTTTGTTTACATTGTAAGATACATTTCATTTCATAGAAAAATAGGTGCTAATGTCGTAGAGATTACATGAATATTTAATGGAAACAGGGACAAGTTTTTAGATATTTCCAATTTTCAAATATGTCATTAGACGTTCGAATATGTATGCTGTCTATATGAAAGCTGTGGGTTTACCATGGTATACTCTAGTACTGCACTTTATATCCAAATAAAGCTGTTTTTCTTTGAGGGAAGACTTTTGAATATCTCCTAAAGCAAACACACTCAATAGTATGAAGGGTAATGTATACTTCATTGAAAACATTCGTATGAAATTCATAGACACAACACTTACTTATAATTAACATTTAAGCCCTGGTTGCCTGTTTCGGCAATGGACATAATTATTATAAGGAAACAATAGAACAGACAGATGGACTTTTTCTGTTAAAAGTTCTGTTGACTGTTAAAAACCAGACGAAATCTAACAAGGAAAAGGTCGGTCGGATTTGGCAGGTGCCAGTTCGAATGCCAGCTGTTCTGAATGCTTTGACTTGTAAATTTCAAGTTGTAATGTGTTATTTTTAGCTTACAATTTTTAGTAAATGTGTTAAATACCAAGATTAAATGAAATGTCAGTGATTTCCCATCACCATTTGTGTGCTGAAATTAGTCTTTATAAGGTAGAGATTTGTACATCTTAATTTATATGGCGAAATGCAATTTCTTTTACGCAAGGCGCTTATTTATAATTCACATGGGAATTCCTGTCACAATATCACGTGGAACTTTAAAGGCACAAGATAATTAGATTTCCCATATCACACATTTTCAAGTTAAAACAATTTGGATTTCTTGCATTTATATCGGTAACAAGGTAAGTTATTTAACATATACTTTTAAAGCGATCCCTCAGTTACCTCCATTTCGCCATAGAATCTACATGGGTATAAATGCTCTGCTCAAATATTTAGTAATCACGGGTATGAGATACAACTTTTCTTTAGAAAGGCACAATGTATTCTAGAAATTTGATTCTACTTAATGAATTAAAAAAAAAA
>JACSZP010021865.1:2587-12626 GCA_016161895.1 Pinna nobilis
TGATATCTACCTTTATACATATACTTCTTTGCCCGGAGAGAGAAGATTAACAAATTAATATATGTTTCGATACTACGTGAAGTACGCTATGGATAAGCGACATATACTTCCTCTTTCACATTGGTTTTAAGATTAGCAAAATGGACCAGACTTGAAGAATCAATTACCGAGGAATTATTCTTTTATTCGTGAATAAGGCGTCTTTACGGTTTACTTCCCTTTGACTGTGTATGGTATCTTTTTGAGTTGCAAAATTTGACATTAAATCTTAAAGTTTTTACACTTACCAATCATTTGCAATTATAAAGCATGTATAACACAAGGTAACATACGCTATTCTATTTTAAGATAAAACCCAAGTTCTTTATTCCTTTGTAAGTAGATCCGAGCGTAAATATCACACAGACTGGGTACTTTGTATCTCGGTGATTTTTTTGTTATTTATAGCCCACTCAAGCGATGGTTATGTAAGGAACAATATCAGTGAAAAGTGAACCACATGAAGTACAGTATAACGGAAAATAGTTTACATAAATGGTTAATTTTATACTATCAATGGTAAATATGTAGACTAGAAAATTATTGTTTTATCCGACAAATTTAAAAACTACATAGAAATGATCTTATAATATTCCCTCTACCTCTCAATATGGCGGACTGGTTATAAAGATCATCACCGTGGATATGATTTAAATACTATTGCAAACTTAAAGCAACGTACCGTATACCCAACCGAAAACAACGCATTCTAGAAGTCCAAAGAGGGGGACTGCAAATGACGCTGAATACCAATCGATCAATTGAAATATATAAATCCCTCCCTGTAACAGAAAAGGAAAATAATGCGTTATTTTAGAGTCTCTATAGATCCTTTCAGCGTAATTGCGGTCCTGTGATTTTGGTTCCAAATGATACAGATTTCCGTAAAATGACGTCAAGTGCCAATCTGTTACTATAAAGTAGTCTATGTTTTTAGGGTATCTGTATCATTTTGCCAACCTTTGCAGGACCGCAGTTATAGTTAAACGGTCTATTAGTACAATTCACATTTCAAAGATGGAAACATATTTTAGTAGATAGGCATCTTTCACGATATGCCATTTATAAAATGCCTTTGATATAACACAACAACAACAAGAAACTATGTAATTAATTTACAACAAAAATATAACAAAAAAAAAACAATCTAATTTTTGATTTTACATGTATTGATATGGTTACATATTTTTTCACCGACATACTAGAGTCCTTGAAGTATCTGAACAGACAAATACTTGCAAGCGAAGAAAATAAAATATTTACATATTTGGAAAAAGTATATAATTACACGACCTTGATTAGATATTAAAAAAACTAACAAAGATGAAGTATTGTTTTATATTCCAAAACGATCAAAAAGGAAGTTCAAGCCCAACTCCGTCCCTAGAATGCCGTTGTTTGTTGTTTACTGATGATTGTGGGACATTTATATTTCTTATGCGTATAAACCGGAAATTAATTTAAAAAAAATCAAGCATGGTTCGTGTGTCACACAATATTACCTCACAGACCATGGGTAAGCCAACCAGGAAACAAAGAGCACTCAAAACAGCTGTGAAGAGAACTCGGTTCTTACGGAGAATGGGATAACCGTCCGTCATAGCAGTGCAAACGGGTTCTATTGTACCAAACTGAAAATAGATAATAACAAAAAAAAGTGCCATGGCCGCATAAAGTCTTTCACATTTGCTAAACTACACAGTAACATGTATCTCATAAAATGATGTGCTGCTATTATCATAAGATTTAATGTGATGGAATAACTCTTCCATTTACAGTCTCATCTATCATCTGCTTTTTCACTTGTTATAAAACAAATTTTGCGTAAAGTAAATAGTACCTGCAAAATGGGCAACATAAATTGTGATTTATGACCGGAACTTGTAATTGAACTTTTTTTTATCGTTTCGCAGATAAGTGTATATAATGATACAAACTGTACTGTCTAATCCAACTGTAAGTAACATCAAGAAGAACAGCACGCCCCACATGTTCGGCAGTGGTAGTATGGTCAGGGCCTCTGGATAGGCGATAAATCCAAGGCCTGGTCCTGGAATATACATAGTAAGATGTTCATGTAAGAACTCAACTTATGACTTATCAACTTACAACTATTCAAATTAGTGCAAATTGTTAGTTTTCTTGACGCCCCTCTTAAGAGACTTGCATTCATATGGTGACTGGTATTTTACCTGATTTCACTACTTCCGAATGTCTCAATTTTACCAGGAACTTAAGACCTTTAATCAAAAGAGGTCTTTGATGCACCGATACCTAATGAAACATAGGATATCTGTATTAACTGTCTCATTCGACGGACTTAATAAAGTAGCCGCCTCCTCAGATAATCAAACCGTGTGGACCTCAGCTGGATCTGAGGACGAACTACAATTCTCTTAATATATAGTCCAACTTGTTTTAAGAGATCGTTCAGGGGAAGGAGCAAAAGGGGTCACATATGATAGGTGGTCTCTAAATTTGGAGATTTACATAGGAAAAAAACACTATGAGAACCAAATATCTAGGTCACATAAGACAGATTGTCCTTTAATACAGTGGGGCACTAAAGCAGATTAGGCTGTAGTCTTGTATTCAATTTAGAAATTACATCTGTTACAAAGCCAAAAAATGGAGAGGGATTGGTTTATATTAAGATTTTCATTTAGTAGTCGTGGCTTGCACAAAAGTATCTGTTTTTGAAGAATTGATGTAGAGGAGGGTAAACAAATATGAAGAACTACAAATATTAGTACTCATTGTTTATTGAAACGATTATTGCTGGGCACGATTGCGATTCCAGATTCTGTGCTCTGGTTTACTCGCTATATACATTGTATTTGTACTGGTATTTTACCTGATTTCACTACTTCCGATATCGGTAAATTTGCCTCATGTGCCATAAATCCTAGAATGGAAAACACTACGAAGCCTCCAAATATACTTGTGCCTTCTCCAGCTATGATAAGGCAAACTGAATCACTGTAAATATTAAATAGACAAATATAAACTCCGTTAGTAAAGTACATAGGAGCTGTTGTCAATATATTCATCTTGTCTAGTTTCATGTTTCCGATTCATTACACTTTTTTAAATATCGTTAGACAGAACTCTCTTATATTTTCTTTAAAGATATCACGATGCATAAACATAATCTTTATTTTTCTTTTATTTCAATGATATTTATACATTACTATTCGACTTCACTTCTGTGATAACACCAATGTCTGCAAAAGTGAAACGGATTTAAAATGACTTCTTGCTGGATGGTTCATTGATACTTACCGTAGACAATTATTGTGGAATTTATTATAACTTGCCATTGTTATAAGAGCTCCCCATACAATACCACTCGAATAGAAAATCTGGATTGCCGCTTCCACCCAAACCTGATGACAAAAACATGAACTATAAAAAGGAGTTCAAAGAGAGATAAAAACATAGCTAAATTGCATGAAAAAAGAAAAGCGGATTCGATTTCCGTAATGAATGATGCACATGTTATTAATGCTATTTCATCCCTGCCAGTACCTGTCTTCATTAATTGATACATTTATAAGTAACGTAAATGTATTTTGTTTTTCTCACCTGTTTAGTCATCAGTTAGGGACTTCCGTTGGCTAGTGTTTAGCGCGTTGCCTTCTGATTATAAGGTCTTGCTGCGAATACAAGTCATGCTGTTGGTTGTCCCTGTCTTTCGGATGAGACGGTTAAAATCGAGATCCCGTTTGGAAGTAGGTATCAGCTCGTTACGGCTACAAGTGCCAAATACAGGTCAAATATTTCACCCTTCACCGATGCACGATGACGTCTCCATATAAAGGAAAGATTTTTGAGTGGGGCGTTAATCAACGATAAAATTAATCAACCAAGATATCGATTGGTTGAATAGTTATCAGTTAGTATTACCTGTGGTCTCAAAATTTTGTAGAAGTCTGGCTTAATATAATATATCACACCGTCAATAGCACCGGGAAGTGTAAGCCCACGGATGAGGATGATGAACAACAAGACGTAAGGTAACGTTGCCGTCACATACACCACCTGAAATGACAATGAATACGCAACTGTATGTCTAAACGCCAGGAAACAAATACATGTATCTTAATTATTTGTCCATGCAAGTGCGTTCTTGCACCTCTCATGTACCTTAATCGAATTATGCGTAAAAAGTCTCATTCGCTCTCATAATGTTTAAAATACACATGCATCAAAAACTAGTTATAAATGATTGCATCTCTCTCTCTCTCTCTCTCTCTCTCTCTCTCTCTCTCTCTCTTTCTCAGAAATTGTCCACCTATGCCACATTTTAAACAATGGAATTCTGAGGATCCTCCGTACAGTTTATCAGGAAAGTTTCGCTGAATTTTATTTTTGCAAAGCGTTGTTTCATTCCAAGTACATCTATAAGCGATTACATTGTATATATCTCCGCATACATGCATATATTTAGGTTTATTATACCTTCTATTAGAATCCTGTAATTTGATTGGTTGAAAGCCATGCGACAATTTTGAATGTTATCCGCTCGTTTTACAAAAAATAAAGAAGACAGGGTGATATTCCAAATATTATCACGTGCGCCGACGTTCAGGTGCGTACCACATAGCATACGTCATCAGACTTGTGGCAATGATGTAGTTCGTCGACACGCTCATATATGTAAAATTATGTATGTTCCCGATGAATGTCGTGAAAACAAAAGTGTAATTAGGAATGCGATAATGGAAAACAAAGTAACAAATATGACACTGGGTTTAATAAAATAAATATTACATTCATAAGAGGGTACCGTGGTATTGCATATTTTCACCCCGAGGAAGCATTGTCAACCTCGCCTTCGCCTCGGTCAACAGTACTTCCTTGGGGTGGAAATATGCACTATTAACCTCTCATGAATGTAATGTTTATATATTGTTACCTATACCATGTGGTGTATATAATGAAATAGGAGAAATCAAGGGCTATTCGAAAAAATAAATATCAAGTAATGCTATAAAAAGTTCTCTGTCATAGTTGCTCAGTTATTAGATTATATAATGATATCAATTCTTCCTAAGTTATTCCTCACCTTTCCTACAGACTTGATTCCTTTAATTATACACAGGAATACCAACACCCATGCTGCTAAGAAACAAAGGGCCAGATGCCATTGGATCATGCCTATGTGGTGCAGACCTTCTGATATGTGTAATACATTGTACCTGTGAAACAAATAAGTAATTTACAGACTCAAACATTCAAAAGTTCACTGTCATGATCTGAAATATAGAGAAACTTTAACTGTAACTGCGGTCCTGTATCTTTAGCTGGCAATATAATACAGATTCCCGGAAAATGACGTCAAGGAAAAAATCAGTTACTATATCGACGTCTATGTTTGTGTGGGTATCTGTATCATTTTGCCAACCAAAATCACAGGACGGAGTAATAGTTAAAGATCTATAAGAACTACACATATCTATCTACCGCGTGAACAAAAACTGTTTTCACTGATCTTTATCCTTGCTATGTTATAAAGAGTAAAGAAGATGGAAATATATTTTTTAAATGAATTAAGTTGAAAAGCCTTTCAAACACTTTAAGAAATGTACATACTATCTAATTAAACATAAGATATAGCGACAACAGAATTGATTTACGAATTACACAATTTTCAGATATTACATTAGATGAAAATAATCTAAGTAATTGTATATAACTTACTCCAGACAAAACTTAAGATATGTATTTCCAATATTAAATGATTAACTGCATAAGAACAATATAAACCGCGGAAACAATCCTTTCACATTGAGAACCAAAACTTTAATACTGATGATGACAATTTTGATTTTTTTTTCATGCAATCACAAAACCCTACTCATACTGTATGTCTTAACTATCAACATGATAAGAACACGAATTGTACAGGGAACAAACAAGACACCACAATCATCTATATTTGTTAGGATAACAGGAACCAATACCGATCTGGTCGGTTTATTTACACATTCATTACCAGGTTATAGATAAACACTAGAACAAGATAATGAGTAGCCTGTAATCCACATAGAATTTCTACGTATCATATGAAGATTTATAGAAAAACAGAAAACACTTTATGTAGCATTTTTGTACTGCCTATTATTTATCACTATAGAATTACCAGACGTATATATGCCCTGGTACCACGAGCCGTCTGGCTAGGCAATTTGCTCCAACCTGTGGTAACAATTATACCTATGATAAAGTAAGAATATATATGTATACGTAAATAAGATATCTATTTGAAATAACTGTTCGCCAGAAAAATGTACCGTTGATAAGACTCGCTTTCTAAAATGTTCTCAAATGACACCAAAAAAAAAAAGAAATATTTAAACGTTTTGCTTTATATCTTATATATTATTCTTGACATCGATTTAATCGAACAGTCATTTCAAGTATCAATGAATAGCCTTTGTTGTAAAAATTAAAATGCCTTAGAAATGTACTGCAAATTATCATTTTTAAAAAACTGTATCATCCCGTTCCTTATAGAACCACTAGCTAAACAACATTATATGTATGTTTTGCTTTTTTCAAATTCGTGTTAAAAATTCAAAAAGTAATTATGACTCATAAGCAATAGTACAAATGTCATACATTAATTTTTACAACAAAATGAACTTGAGTCTATAGCATGTAAAATGCATAATTCACCCGAACTGAATATCTGTTTATATGTTATTTTATTAAGCAACGACGAGGGTCATTCGGAAATAAGAAATAAAAGTAATCTCACCGATAGATGGCGCCATCACCTATTCTATAAGCTATACTCAATGCGTCAAGCAATTATGAACCGTTGAACTCGATTTGAAACGAATTAAGGCTTGATACAGTTTTAGATTTGACTACGGAGTAAAGTCTCAATACCAGTTACACTCATAGCATATCATTTTTTGTGTTCTTGGTGAATTATAGAAGGAAGTTTAATGATTCTTGCGTACAAAATTTAGAACTGTAGCAAAATGCAAAGGTTTGTCAGTAAAATATATCTAATAGTTCCTAAATATTTTCTTCCCATTGAATAAACTGAAGATTATCCTGTGACTAAATGTCGAGTATACAATCCGATAATAATGATGACGCCATCTGCAAATGACATCAATTACCATGTGGTCTAGAAATATCTGAGGCTGAGATCAATACTTTAATTTTTCATGGAATATGAATAGCGATAAATGCAAGGCAATGAAGTTCTCTTGTTTACTCGTTCTAATACTCCTGTTTTGATGGAGACGAACTTTTTAATCAAAACACTTGTATAAGGATGTAATATATATATAGTGAACTCAACTTTAGTTTTCCCATGATGTGGCTATTGTCGCTATTATTTAATTATCACTGTCATATAACAGACCTTATACTTACCTAGTATCATGCGTAAAGTGAGCAATGTTCATGGGGCCGCATTGGCCTAATAGTTAGTAGCGTGTTCGTCTTCGAATCGATAGGTCCGGAGTTCGAGCCCAAGCCTCGCCGCGGATGCATGTCCCTGTCATTCGGATGAGAGAGTAAAAAAACCGAGGTCCCATGTCACAGTAGGTGTTGGCATATTAAAGAACCCTCCCTACTGTACGGCCATAAGTGCCGAGCCTAGGCAAAATTATCGCCGTTCATCGGCACACGGTGACGTTCTTGTGTAAGTGAAATATTCTTGAGTGAGATATTAAACAATAATTCAACCAACCAACCACTGTTCATGGCCAATACATATCTATAAATCCTTGGTTGTCTTCACTTGAGTTAAGAAAATTGCATTGATGTATTATCTGTGAATAAACGAACCGTCAGCACCCAGAAGATATAGAGTTAACCTGTTGTAGTTAAAACAATTATCTGTTAAGAAGAAGAGAGCAGTCTTATTTCAATCACACTACACTTGGTAACAATTTAGAGATCGAGTAGAAGCGATATCATTTCTGCATAATGGAGACATGCTATTATGATTTGAATGTTCTCAAAGCTTTGGAAATAGGCATACAACACAAGTAAACAAGACAGAACTGTCTAATACTTACTGCCAAAACTCTTCCTCTGAAGTGACTACTTTTGAATCATTTCCGGTCATATTATAATTCATGTAGGATTCCAGTGTCCTGTTTCCTTGTAGATATGACATATTGCCAACAGTGGAGTTCGTGAGGTCCATTCTTGGACGCCTGTCAGTATGACATGATATTGTATTCCATATTGCATCACAAATGGACCAAGGGAGAGGACTCTTGAATGAATTACCCAGGTAGTATAGTGTCCAGGCTATTATCACTATGTAGTAGGTACAGGATATAGAAGACAGAATACATATACCGAACCCGACGCCTGTAAAACAAAATGCATAGAGTTGAGCCTCGCTAATTCGGACGCCAATAATCCGGATATTTGACCTTCCGGACGAAATTCGTAGGAGACAAAACATTCAAACTGCATTGGTGTACGTTTCTGTGATCCGGATGCTTCATTTATCTGGACAATTTGCTTGGAAACGAAAGTGCCCGGATTAATGAGGCTCCACTGTATTCAAAATTGGTAATATATATATATCACCAAATATTTGTTTATAAAGTCTATTTTTTCAAAGCATCCAGATTCAGCATCTTAAAAGCAAAATAAAAACCACGATATTAAACTGAAAGTTACATATGAGAAGAGCATACTGTAAAATGCTAATTTTGAAAATAAGACACATTCAGAGTTAAAGCATTAAACCTAGTCTTGATCTATGAAATCAAAGGACAGAATAGAGTTCACAGGTAATATTTTATTTTACCTCTGAATAGGGGACAGACATCCCAGATCTTTACAATTCCTTTTCCTGAAAATTGTCCGGCGGATACCTCAAGGAAATAAAGAGGCAGTCCACAAAGTAGCAGGAAAAATACAAATGGGATCAAAAAGGCTCCTGAAAAGTAGAAAAACTACTTGAGAGTATATCATAAAGTATTTAATAAGAAAAAAAATACAATGAAGGTGCAAGAGGGTATAAGAAAAGAAACAATACAACAAGCATATTATAAAGAAAACACAAAGACATTCTAAAGAATACAGCAAATCGTATCATACAGAAACCTTCGAGGTATGATACAAACAAATACATCAAAATATAATGTATATCATAAAGAAAACATCAAGGCATACAATACAAAATGCACCAAGGTATGTCATAAAGAAACACCAAGGGGACCAATTTTGAGTAAAGTTAAAAGGTCTTTCCTCAATCAATAATACCAAAAGCCTAATTTGAAATTAAAGATAACATTATAAACGAGTGTAAAAAAAAGTTGACTGTAGAAGATACCAAGGGGGGATCAATAAATCAATAGATTGATGGCAATGTATCCCTTAAATCGGCCTCATCGAGAAGGTGCATTGTAATTTTTATGCTTGCTTGATGTTCCGTTTCATAATGTGAAACGTTTCGGGTAGGATTTCTGTCATTTCTGTGAAAAGAAAATTGCAGGTTGAATTGCGATGTAATATTTTTTATATACCGAGCTCAATAATGGATATAAAGTAGCCACGAATAAATCATTCGACTATTCCAGTCGGTAGTACAATCTTTATTTTGCCACTGAAAAGCCTTGAAGCAAACACCCTGGAATAAAGAACAAGAAGATCACCATGCATGTACATGAGATGTACAGCGATGTCCGATAGTGACTAGCGATGGTACATACGTATCACAGGCATGTATTTCAACGTTGTTTGGCCTCTTTCTGAGGAATCTCTCACCCATACTGGAGATGGAGACGCTATACTGAAAGGCTTCAACATCGATCTTTGTTAGGGAAATAAAGCAGTCGACGTGTCCTCATTAGCTAGCATTAACTATTCAAATTCAAATGCCGATCGCCCGAAGATGATACAGTTGTTACCTATATAAATTACATGGTTTTGCGGATTGAATTCAAAATTCGGACCGTCCTTTCATCAAGAGGTTACCATGCAGCAGGTCACCGTAGCGATCACATACAAG
>JACSZP010021865.1:12689-28736 GCA_016161895.1 Pinna nobilis
GAGTTTTCCTTCTATATAATGCAACTTTTTCATATATGGCGATGATAGGAAAAGTCATGTTAGACATGAATATGTCAGTGAAAATCAAATTACAATAAGTAGCTTTGATCGCTACGTAAGTGTACAAGCTAAGCAGATTAATAGGATCTAACACCATGTTCCAGGAGAGACAAAGAAACCTCAATCCGAGTGTTCATGCCGATTGATATCCATGACGAGGCTTGCCGAGTCATGGATATCAATCGGCATGAAAACGAGGATTGATATTTCTTTACCTCTCCCGGAACATGGTGTTTGATCCGTTTTCTCACATCCCCTCTCTCACTATTTATAATGAATGTAGGCACTGTATATACGAAAGCGCAACACAGTGGTTGCTTAACATTCATTCATGAAAAATTTCTTCTTTGGCTTATGACGTCACAATATTGATGTGACGTAATGTTTAAAATGTAGACGGAATATGGTATGAATGACGATTTGATACAAACTGTATTAAAAATGAAAAAAAAAATAGATAGAGAATAGATTTAGTCTACAGTTTACAAAAGATTCATAACTTCGGCCGTACGAACAGAGTTCTCTTTCATTTCTTAGCAATCAAAGAAATGCAGCTGGAATCAATTGTCAGACGTGCAATAGAACAATTTTGTCAACTTCCGGTTTTCGGGGTGAGATAACGTAGGGTGAGATAACGCAGGGTAAGATAAGAAAATCTCTTCCAGGCAAAGTTGAGGATTTTCCTGTCCAAAATGTGAGAAAATGTTATCCGTTGGAAATGTACTTCTCCCCTTGTCTGATATCGACCGTAAATACTTTCACAAAATACTGTTTTGCATGATAACCAGGTATAGGAAGAATACCTTAAGATTGTATACAGGTGAATTGAATATTATCCAAAAGAATTACCTCATTTTTACAGTGAGAATCGTATCTTGCTGTATACTTTTTGTATTCTAGATTCCAATTTAAACCAGTTGTCACATTCCCAGAATTATGACATTTTCTCTACAAGGAAAGTAATAATTCAGCGACAAGGTATTCTAATTGGTTAGATCATAGGATTGTACTTGTCGTTTTTATATCTTTAGCACATGCGGTAACAAGATTTCGATACATAATTTATTTTTTCTGCACAACATCTAGGCACAAAGATAAGAAACACCTCTGGAAGAAGTCGGTCAGATTTGTAGATAGAATAAACACGTGGCTCGTGTAATTGACATTATGTACACAAATCTGTTCTCTTTTCATACATCTCTGTGGGTCTTTATACAATAGCAGGGTAATACGAATGTACAGGGTTGAACTATTGTGTTCAAGATGGTGATAACACATACCATAAGTCAGGGGGTTGATCTTGTTGTTAAATTGGTCTTTATGAATACCTTTTCAAAGAATTTCTCTTATATCGTCATAGTAAAATGCAAAAACTTCTGAACACATTACAGTTTCAAAAACAGGTATTTATTCATTTTTCCGGTGGTCATAAAATGAAATATACACGTATTACATATTTACATAATTGGAAATATTCGCCGACAAGTTAAAGGATTTGTTTCGTTGGGTTTGTCTTGTTCATTCGTAATACATTTTTTTCGAAGGAATATGAAAACGACATCTTTTGACTTATTAGGTTAAAACGGTTAATGGAGCTTAAGGTCAAACTATGGAGTTAAGAATGAGTAGAGGTCGTGACCTATAGTGATCCGCTTTTTTACTTGGAGATGTACACATCTGTCACAATAGTGCATGTGCATTATCTCCTGTCATCTAGGGAATGTAGAAGATATGTTACTTACCATAATGACTTAGCATTGCTTATGTATAGGTTAGGGAACGTAATTGACAATGACAAATAATGAGTGAAAAAGGAAATGAGATAAGAGTTACTCTAAGCAAAGTAATGTACCTCTCTGTAACGAGGCGGAGCGTAAGAAAACTAGGAATTTTTGTCTCTGATGTTTTTGGTCTATTTAAACAAAGTGTCAATGGCCTTAAGTTCCATTTAGAATTGCCAAGGTAAAGAAAGATCTTATGATAAGGCAAAAATGGGAATGAAATGTAGGTTATTGAAAACCAACCATATTGGCAAATTAATGATCACAAAAGTGTGAAATAATAGTAAAATGCAGAAAAAGGGGAGGTCTTGTAGGGTCATTTTCCCCTCATAGTCATCCCCTCCCCCCTCCCCCCGGCAAAATTGCTATGTAGACATCTTTCCCCCCTGGGGAAAATGGCTATATAGCCATCTTCCCCCCTTCGATAGTCATTTCCCCCGGTAATATAGCCATTTTCCCCATAGTCATATTTCCCCCTAAAAACGGGCATATTTCAGCATTGTCTTCCCTCGGAGGGATTCAAAAGGTGTCCATTCAAACTTTTATAGGGAAAAATATTAATTTTTTTTATTTAATCAAAAATTTGGGAGTTATGAAAAATATAAACACCAATTATTTTGGGGTCCTCTGTTTTATGTTTTAAACTTTATTCAAATTTCACATATCAAAAGTTGTGTGAAAAAGTAACTATTTTTCGTGCATTTGCCCCCTCCCTGTCATGTACTAGGAGACTATATTTCTGTAATATCTGGATTGCGTTGAACACAGTGACTTGTCTTTAAGAAAATAAAATGGAAAATAGTCATGCTAAGGTTCACAAGTCAACCACCTCCAAAGAAATGGGAACGGGGTGCTCCTTTTAAAGGGATTGTAGTGGTGGTGGGGTATTAACATTTAATTTTCCACAAACACGTTTCGCCAAATTTAAAAATACTATTCATACTTATCCACGGCTAATTTTAAAAATGAAAATTGTACTACATGTATAATTATATACATGTATTGTTTTAACTTTAAGAAAACAAATATTAAACTAGGGGAATAAATGTCATTAAATTGCTTTGAGCCTCTCCTTTTATTTACTTACTATGCCACCGATTTAAAGCATGGTTTATGATTGCATACAAACTTACAGAAGTACTATGTTGGGTTTCCAAATCCATAAGCATACAGGGGACCCGAGTTTTACTTCGTAAAATACGGACTTCGTAAATTGCGAGGGTCAGTAAGGTGGATTTATTCTGTTGACTAGAAGCCCTAGGCCTAAATTAGCGTGAAGCCCTATACTTTTACAGTATCATACATGCTTAAACTGTATATCTACATGTATTTGTAACTATTATGAACATACAATGTAGAAATATATAATTCAAATGATAATAATTTAATTTAAGGCCAACCAAGGATCTTCCACATGCATTGTATCTATTTTTTCTGTGAAAATGAATATACATGTACAATGTATATGTATAGTTGGTGTTTTTTCACTATGATCAGATACGTATCAGTAATCAAGTATCTCCTCACTTTCCTCCTCAGACAAATCAGGCTCATTTTCTATGTTTATTTAAAAACTTTTGTCACTATCACTCATTTCTTCATACTCTGCCATAGTGTTTAGTTCTTCTTATCAATCTGCTGACGTCACAGCGTCCACACTGTGTCTGTGGTCAACAGCAATAACGTTTGCAGCTGTGGGGAAAATCCAGGTGAATAACGCGTGTTTATAGTACCGATTACTCGCTTACGAGGCATCCTACAGTGATCGGCTTTCTTTCACTGATGTTAGAATATTGATATCTTCGATTTAAAGGGAAAAAACATTTGTGTTTCAGTACCCTTTTAAGCCTACACGATATAATACACGATCGTAGCGACACCCATTTCATGCCTCACAATTCTTTTCAAGCGTAGTATATATTTCACTCGAAACCAAAATTCTACATGTGCCGTATCAAAGAAACTGTTTTTTAATCTTTCTTATTGAGTTGGGATTTCTCCGAATCATGTGTCAAAATTGACAGACATATTTATAAACAAAATTGTAAGATTAAGCAAAGTTTGTTATCTTCTTTCACATTTCCAGTGTTGCTTTGAGTCGCAGGTGCTTAGACTTAAAAATAATTAAAGTAGGCTACCGTTGGTTTGTCTACTCTAAGGTTATATTTTCTGCATTTCTCTCTCTCGGTGCTCACAAGATGAAGTTTTTATGATTTATAATGGTGTCAAGAACACGTAATCGAGTTAGAATGTCCCGTATTACATACAAGAAAAAAAGTAAAAAAGAAAACAGAAAAAGGGGAAAAATTACAGCAAGTGAAAATAGGGTGAGATAGTGTAAAGACCAAATTTCTTATCTGTAAAAATTGTTTATAATTCTGTCGAATGTCGCTAAGGCGTTTTGCAACAAAATAAATAATTTCATCGTCATATTAGCTTAGTTTCAAATGCAATAATATATATATTTATATATAGAACAGTGATTTCTAACAAATAACATCATTATGTACATGTTCGCACAGTTCAAGTAAAAGTATTTTTCCTTACATGTATAATTTATTTCATACCATTGAAATTCCATTAGATAGAGGGCCGCCATTGCCGTGTGATTAGCGTGTTCTACTCCGATTCGAAGGGCCCGGAGTTCGAATCCGCGCAGCGCCACGCTTCGGTTGGCCGGCCATGTCTTTTGGATGAGGCAGTAAAAAGCGAGGTCCCGTACGTGTCACAGTAGGTGTTGGCACGTTAAAGAACCGTCCCTGCTCTACGGCCAGCAGTGCCGAACATAGGCAAAATTTGTCGCCCTTCACCGGCACACGGTGACGTCTCCATATGAGTGAATTATTCTTGAGTGGGACGTTAAAGAACAATCCAAGAACAGCAAGTATTAAAAAGAGAGAAAATTGACCCATTAACACGAAAAAAGTATCAATGAAAAAAGAAATAATTATGGTTTGAGGTTCTTGGAAATCGGTGTTCTTAATATCACATCTCGAGAACTAACATAAACTTGTGTAGGCTATCTAAGGGGGTATGTAAAGCAATATCTGTAAACAGATACCTCTGGCAGATAAAATGGAAAGGACGCTAAGACTTTCTGCTAAACGCCCTAATCATACAACTACAAATCTGTCAGTACCAATTACGCTGAAAACCAAACGTGATAAGATACGCAGCAGAGATCAGATGTAAGAAGGCTGAGCATTACATAGATCTTCATCTTCATCCAAAACTCTACGGCATACACGCAAAACTAGGTCAATATGGAAAAGTTCTCCTTCAGCAATCAGCTTCTGACACAATTGTCGAATGTTGTTTTCTTTGATTTTAACAAATATAATTTCAGAAAAAGAATTATGAAGGGTTCCTCTGGAGTCACAAACAGTATACCAATATGAATAACTTAACTATATGTCTATTTACAAAATGTTTCTCATAAAAAAGGTAAAAGCCGAAACGAATCGAATGTGATTGATCATACTTTAATATAAAAAAGCCTTTTTTTAAAAAGAGACCATGTTTGAATCAAACGTTTTTGTATTCCAGCGCAGTAAAACATACAACAATCTTTTGAAAAAAAAGTTTGATTGGTACGAGTATATTTTCTCATGCTTTATATGTTCATCTTGGTCGTTGTTTGACGTATATCACCTATATGTCACCTATAACTTCCAACTACAACTCATATAGCGAGATTACTTTTTTTCCCCACATTTATTTGGCCATTCTCCTTTAACATCATAATAAAAGTGATGATACTTTGTCAGAGGTTTTTTTAAGAAAATAATGCCATGAACTGAATGCAAATATGGAAATAGCTATATGAGCTTGATTCAAAATAAACGAACTTTTAAAAGATCGTTTCCGATTGGCTTTTTATAACGAACGTCACATGGCAATCGGATAAATCTTTAGCAATGCTTTTTTACGAAATCACGTAAATACTAAATAAATTGTACAAGAAGTCTACAGTTTAAAAGTTTGCACATGCTAAGAAATAAACCTGAGAAAATCAAAATTGATTCTCGAACCAACCTTCTGCTGGTGTTGGTTACCAAGATGTCAGGAGGGTGGAGGTGGATGCTAATCGTAAGCAGACAGACGGTTTCCTTTTAACTGGAAGTTGTAGGTGTATAAAACATAACAATAGGAGGAAAACAACCCTTAAATTTGACCCAAGCAGTAGTCTTAAATCGTTGTATTTCATACGACAACGCAACTATTTAGTATCTACCATTTCATCATATGTTCGAGCCAAATTGAGAAGTGGTCTTAAAATTTCTTACCGCCTCCATTGCGCATGCATAGATACGGGAACCGCCATATATTTCCAAGTCCAACACAAAATCCCAGCATTGATAGGATAGACTCCACCTTTCGATCCCACTTCTCTCTTTCTTCTGGGACATATTTCTCGGGACCGTTGATCATAGGATCTGAAAGTGCACGATAAGCAAAATGAAATAAAGCATGTTTTTATGAAGTTTTCGTTTCTTCTGTACAAACTTTCAATACCATAATTGTTTTAGAGGCTGACTGTCAAAATTGTTCGTACAGAGTAATCATGATCCCGATCAAATCACCAAAGTAAACAATCCATCGCAACATATGACTGTTGTTAGACAAGAATTCTATATTGGTAGGTAAACTGGACATCTGATTAAAAGTACAAGGCTACCATAAAATTAACATATATCTCACCTAATTCACATTAAACCAAGACTTTGAATACCACCTTCAACTTCTTCAATCTTGAACCGATTCTTTACCCCTTTCTCCCTACCATCTTTTATAACTGTTTTCTGTCAATTTTACATCAGTTCATATTCGTCAAGCGTTAACGTTAACAATATTCGGAACTGAAACTTTGATATTGATTGGAAATACTGGCATAGCATTGGACAATAATAATTGTTCAATGCAATTAAGACAAAACGCTGAATTCCCATGTACAATGTTCAGGATTGAGTTATGTGTTTTCAAAATGCACCATGATTATTACAGGTTAAGATATTGTTGACTATTAAATTGCACTTTTCTTACAAATTTATACCCTACTGCTGCTGGAGGTTTGCCTGAGGTTGGACGCTTGTTTTGCCTATTAGACATTCGGACATATCAAAGAAACATGACCGACTTTGCATGTTTGGTTTTAATAGAAAGGTATTTCTGGTAGATATGCAGTGATCGCATTTCAACTTAAAATGACTGAGATCATACATGAATACTGAATTAAGACAAAAGTATATATACAGAAATATAGGTAATTGTTTTGCACATATCGTTAATTCCATGAATTCAGTTGATATGGTATGTAGTAAACATACACCATCGACGTAGCAAAACAGAGGGCCAGTCACCTGACCCAAATAAACATAACGGTCATCTTGAACCGCATCTTGAAATGTGGTAAATCGACGCCCGTGGCATTTAAAACTACCGATGTCTTGTTTATATAGTTGCTAGGGTAATGGTATCAAATGCGAATTAGATATATGTGTATTCTGAAATGGCATCGGACAGTATTTATTAGGTGCTTAGGTAAACAAATAATCAAGTTACTCATTTAACTGCACTCTAAACAAATCGTACTGCTCTACGCGAGTCATAGTTTGCTGGTTAATTGTCTTGTTGTTAAATGTCCCATTCAAGATTATTAGATTTAGGTGGAGGCGCAATTGTAAGTCGGTCAAGGGCGAAATATTTTGCCTATACTCGGCACTTACGGCCGTAAAGTAGGGAGGGTTGGTTCATGGATATAAAAATATATGGAAACTAGTGTTACTGTCGTAAACCACTTGATAAAAGGCCAAGTGGCCGAAAATTTGTGGAAATAAGAGTGTTTTATTATATCTATACTGGGATAGTTCCCTTTGTAGGAAATCATATTTGACATGGTCATATTTGTTCAGTTATACTTATGTGAAAAAACGTGATATACTAGTGAAAATGTAAAGTTAACAGATAGTGATCAATCTCATAATTCATAAAATGAATATAAAATAAAGATTTAGACAAACTGGATATCCAGACGTGGGATCAGGTGCATAGGAGAAGTAAGCATCCCCTGTTGATCGGTCACAGCCGCCGTGAGCTATATATCTTAATCAGGTAGCGTAGTTATCCGTAGTCCAAATCAGTGTGTTAAGAACGACCTCATAATTAGTAAGAAAATGAGGACAGTGTTCAACAAAATTAGACAGTTTTGATTAAGGCAATTATTTCGCGAACGAATAAGTCATTTTGCAGGAAAACAATGCTTATAGCAGAAAACCGATACCTGTAAACATATACTATTTCTATATTGACCGTTGTAACCAATAACAACACATGAATATACCAGTTTTTAATAATTTTCTGTGGAGTTGTTAATGGTCACCAAAATCAATCGCAGACAAAGAATTTCAAGTATAGCAAGGTGAAAACATTAGCAAATAAGCAATTACCATTTCTTAGTACCAAGAGAAAGCTCTATATTATCTTTACATCATAGCTCACACATATTCAGATAACCCTCCACGTGCCTCGTTCTTAAAAGTACTCGCCCGCATAATGTATCGTCTTGAAACTCTAGCCAATGACATATATTCTTTGAAATTAAATTATTCGGTCAAAAAGAGCTCGTGCAGCATGTCACTCTATACATGAGACTTGTGTTCTATAAATAGATTTATATAGATCACTGAACTTTGTTCCGGTGCTTCTAACAGATAAGGAATTCGTAAATTATATCCTCGTCAACGTACGTCGATGTCTTTCCCACATTGGAGGAGAAAAAATTATCACCCAAATACCAGGTCAATTGTATAGACATCTATTTCCTAAAATGACGAAACAGCTGTTCCAGTCCTTTCTATCTGTCAATTAAAACTTTAAGTTTTTTCGTATTCTTACGCCTGCGTTCATATAAAAAACAGTAGGAATGGGTTTTTTTTATGTCAGTCAGTAGTTGTAAAGGATAAATGAGCTAATTTAGTATTATTCTTGTACCGTTTATCAAATATGAGCGTTAGAAGAAATGCATTTTCAAATCAAAATTGAACAATGACCTCTGGTCGGAAGCATTTAATAGTATGAACATGCAAAACAGCTCATATCAAATGGTAAACGGCCCCGACGTCAAACTTAGTGTTTGGTGAAGAAATTAGAATATTGGCTATCACGAAAAAGTGTTTTATGACCACTCTGACGTTTATGAAAATCATCACGACTTAAATTACTTTCTTTGTATATTAAACAATTTAATAAGTATTGTAGTAAATCTAATTTTATAGCTGGGCACTAATATTGAAACCTTATCCGGGGCGAGTGTGGGATGGTTATATGATAAAGACTTTCTTAGCACTGTAAGATTTCACGTAATCGTGATGTTATATTCAAATTCCCATCTATGTCCGGAAGCTTCAAAATCACATCAGACTTGTGTTCAAATAGAAAACATTCGTGTACCACGTTATAACCGGTAATGTTTATGCGAGACAATTAAACATTGATTCTATATTTTGTCCGGTTCACTGCTAAATGACCCGATTGAAGACTGTGCTCACTGTGTAATTCGCCAAAAGTGTGCACCGTCTTCATTCAGGTCATTACGATGTGAACCGGGCAAAATAAAGATTCAATGCTTATAATGAAATTTTGGTAATAACTTCACTTGTTGAAAAGATTGTTAATCTTTTTATTTTTTATCGAAATGATATAATCATACATACATTCGCGCATTAATTGCGTCATTATGGCAACCGCTAACATCACTGCATTGAGTGTGCGTGACGTAATACCCAATCTTAAGGGGCGCGGCTTAATTTGCGTTCGGGTCATTGAGGTATGAACCGAGTGTTTTCTGGATAATTAACCAATGAAATCCTCGGAAATTTATCAAATTTAATTATTTGTTTCTATCAGTAATAGAGGACGCTATCCCGCACTAACGTACTTTCAGCGGGAATATTACGCAATACTAATACCGCACAAAAGGTTTTGGTCATCACGTGTTACATGAATGTTTTCCATTATGCACGTTTTGTTTTGAAAAATTCACAAAATTAGAATAGAAGATATTTTTTACTTTACAGTCAACAAATCTAGGTATTGATATGTTTTGTCATATCGACACTCCATTATCTGTGCTTACAATGGCTTGATTCCGGAGAGTATTTTAAGGTTGTGGGTCTCTTAATACAAATGTTTCTAAAATTAGGATAAAGGATACACTGATGAAGTAGTCAAATTCGTGCCAGAAGACGAAAAAAAAGTCAAGAACAGCATTCAACTAACAATTTATTTTATCATTTTAAATATACATTTGTACTGCCGAAATAAAAAGACTGATTTCATATCCATTCTAGTAAAAAATAAACAGAGTAGTTTTGTTCTTTAAATAGTATCAAAAAGCTATATTTCGTTCAAAAGTCGTAAGATGTGCCAACAAAATCAAAGAGTATTATCATATCCTATTCTGTTATGAATGAATTAGGTTAATTCCCATCGATTTAGACAATCCCGTGAGCGAGAGGGTACAATTTGTATCATCTGATGACCTCGTAGATATACTATAGCGACCTGACATAAATAGCAGTTACACGAGCCGAAAATACTTCACCATTCTTATATCACATTCCACTTTGCTCGTTAGAAGAAAGTTAATCATTGCTCAAGACCGCATGATTTATTTGACATAAAACACAAGTCAAAGAAACAGCAAACTAATGGAACTGGTTAGGAATAAGAAGATAGATATGTACAAATCTAATAAAGATATGAATAATTGAGTAAATTGGTAAGGAAACAATGTATATTTAAAATTTTAAGAAAATAATTGGTTTTGTATCGACATTTGCAAACGTAATTATGTTTGTAAATATGCTGGTAAAACATCTTCGTAGTTTATGTTTTTATCAACTCATGTCTTTAACATCGAACAGAAATATACATGTACCAATATTGGCGTTTTGAGTAACAAATGTTTAATCTTCGATATCTGAAAATAACAGATATCACGATTTTCAACAATTTCATACAGTTGAATATACAGGCTTTTCGACTAAATGTTTAATATGAAGTGTTTTAGAACAAATTTGTAGAAAAAGAATGGAAGTCTACATGAAAAGAAATAAAAATTTGTATCAAATTTTCTGTAAAAAATCTGAATGTTTGCTTAGAACTTTACAAACTTACCAGTTTTTCCGGTACCGGAGTTTTGATCCTTCATTGTGATATGTTACAGTAACTTTCCACTTTTACCCTGAAGTGCTTGTGACATGAGAGAGTAAGAGTTGGGAAGTAGGAGAGGAAGCAAGCCTCGCTGTGTATTGTTTGTGAGATACGCTAAACTTATTGAGTTGTTCTTTGGCAGTTATACGCTTGAAGATACACATATGTACGCTCATCAACAAAGTATCAGTAGACACCGTACCGTTCACGTTTTTAAAATAGACTGATTTTGCGATTGATGACTTGCTTAAATGAAAAATGTATTTAGAGTGAACAAAGCGGCGTTTTTACATTGCAGTTATAATCATTTGTCAACATTTGAATTCTCTCTATTACGTCTTGTTTTATTGTTTTCTAGCTATTTGTAGTAATTAATATGATCTATATTTACATCCCATTCTGACTTATGTTGCATACATCTGTTATATCGTACAATTTATCGTAATTTATCTAATAAATACAGCAGAAATATTTCAGATTTTGTGAACATACCTCAAGACAGTTCTCAATTCTTTTACAGTTATTTCATCAAATTACTTGTACTTTTTTGAATTCATTTATACAAATAAATTATCGTACTGTTAACGTTGGGACAGTTGGTAATATGGCCTTGTAATTAATGCAATACTGCCAGACTTTATTTCTATTTTACTTATAAAAAAATAAGTACAGGATACGTTCCCTTTGTAGAACTCTTCTGTGGCAAGGTGCAAGCGACGTAGACAAACATGAGATAGTGCCTTACAAAAGTAAGCAATGTATACGTAAACGTGACCAACGTACCTCTTACACAATTGTCTCGGACATTATATTTGGAATTGATTTCTACATTCGACACGTGCATTTTTCTTTCGAAGGTAATCAGGTAAAAACTTCATATTTATGCTTTTGATCGGATAATGATATATCATTTTCAATTTTCTTATTGGCTATCCATATGATGAGATAGCCTTTGGAATAATCAATGAACAATCTGAAGAATATGTCAGCTAGGTTTTTCAACAGTAAGATAAAAAGAAAAGATCCATAGATACATTGACATAAGTGATGAACAATACTACACACAAAAGATAAACAATGATTCATTTCTTAGACAGGCCAGTGCAGGTTGAATTTACAAAGCAGCACATCTAGAAAGTCATTGGAATCTATTTTGAAATTTTGTACAATTGTTTATATTTTAGTTTTCTACACTGTTGGCCAATGAATTTTGTAATAAGGTTCACTCCTGATTTAATGGACGCAGATCCGACATCTTCGTTCTAAGCGCTCCTTTAAGAAGCAATACAACCTTATCATAATGAATGATTTGCAGATCTTTGCTCTGTAAAGCAATGTTCTTTTCCGACACAGGTGCTATACTTACAAACACCCCAACATAACCACATACGATAGTAGTACGTAATACATGTAGAAAGTTTTTATCCTTCAATATCGCTAAAATGCCAATGTCCTGTTTGACTTTTACTCTCACTTAAATTAAAGAACATAATTATATATCTAGGTATTCGTCAGTTTGCAAATAAATCATAGGAAAAACATTATTTCTCGACATTATAAAACGAAGATTATTTGAAAACTACTGGACGTTAAATGGATGGATAAACACTTTCTTCGAAACGGTATCGCAAGTCACCATACTGAGTTGTACGCACCCGATGGTAAATAAACCATCTTCACACCAGTGGCCGAGGGTACAGGATTACTCTATTCACAACATATGTTCATATTTGATTTATGTTTTCCAACTCATTTACGAACAAGGGAATGCAACAACAGATCAATGTAAACTTTAGTGTTATACCGCACAGATGTTAGTTGACGCAACCTGACGTCATACATAAAAATTGTATGTCGCAAAAGAATAAAGAATCCGATCATTTTACTGCCATTCAATGGAACAAATTCATACACTACGTGACATAATGTGAAAGTGAAATGAATCATCAACCAAGGTAGGAAATTGTTGATCTATTTTATTCGAGATATAATGATTTTCCTTCTTTGTCGTTGTCAATTTTTTTCGTGCAGCTGCGTGGAAAACAAGAAATATGATTTGTTTGCAAATCCAAATATGAAGCAGTTGGACCAAACTATCATTCGTATCACTTATAATTTGACAGTCTGGCGCTTATTGATATTAACCCGTATTGTTAGACGTTTATGTATTTATCCCACTCCGGATAGAATGGAGCAAGAAAACCGTTGAAAGAAACCACGTGCCGACTATATATTTGTCCGTACACGGCTTCCTCTTCTGAGAACCCGTGAACTAACGCTCGTCAGCATAGCAACGTAAACAATCATGGCGACATACAAACGGTTATTTACAGACAATGAACATGCGGATACGAAATATTCCGATTTATAGGGCACAAACATAAATTATTCAAAAGAATTAAAAACGGGATAAGAGTTTTCCTTGAGCGAAGTAAAGTTTGTCTCAGAATTGTCCTTCTTTTCACACTTGTGTTATACTTGTTTGTTTGTTTCTTCTTTATTTTCATTGTTTTTTTTTCTTTACTTTTTAACAAAATTATCCTCCTTACAAACACCGTGGTGAATACATACATAATTTTAATTTTTTTTTATAAAGGGGTGCTAAAAACAATTAATTATCACTTTTAACGAGGACTGAGGAATCTTACCCACGAGTCAAAGATTTGCAACATCTATCCATCTTTAAAAGATAAGTACAGGCTTTTTAAAGCAATTCGAAAATTGATCTAAATCATAGTTAAGTAAAGAATTATTGTTATCTTAACCTTAACGAAGGAAAGGTACTTGCATTTTATTTAAAACCCATTTTTGAATTGTTTGGTTTAATACAGTATGAAATTAAACAGGCACTTTTTCAAGCGATGAGAAAGCAAGCAAAACTGAGGCACCGGAGAGAGAGAGAGAGAGAGAGAGAGAGAGAGAGAAAGAGAGAGGTGGACAAACATATTTGTCACCAGATTGTTTATTCAAGGTAGAACTACTATGGTATACACAGTATGTGTATGTTATTGTTTTCTATGTATATTGGCAGCCTCTGATGCATCCTCTTTACTCCGCCAAGCACGGTTTCCCTACTATCTTGTTATTTGTGTGCCAATGTCCTTGGCGATATGGAATACATTAACCTATTTATTTTACAGGAAGATGAGTGATAATCGGAAAATTCGATGCAATGTAATTCAAAGCATTCATGCCTGCAAATAGAAATAACCAAGTTTGACCATTTACTTGAGGACTGTAGATGTTAGCAGCGATCGCCTTCTGAGCGATGGATGTTGGGTTCAAATTAAAGATGCAGACTACTGGAAAGATCTTTCTTTCGGATGAGCGTCATGGACGAGGTCTGTCACAGTAGGTTTTTGGTATGCTTAATGCATAGGACAAATTTATAGACTTTCATCTGCAAACGGGGAGGTCTCACTTTTGATAACTACTAACATTTTGGGAACGATAAACAAGATTGAACTAAAATAACAAAAAAAAAGACACAAAGTGTAAAGGTCACAACCTCTGCATATCTGTGTAGCAGGTTGTCTTTACTGAAAGCATACGTGTGAGCATAATGTACCTGCTCTTCCATAAGTCGCAAGTCTATAGGCAAACCTGCTTTTAAGACCAACGGAATTCAAGAAATGTGGCCTAAGTCAATGCTTTACAAAATTGCTATTTTTCCTTTATAAACCACTTTAATTAAGAGACAATATGATACCTGTTATGTTTTTCCCTTTGACGTTTATTTTAAAATACATGAAGGTAAGGCTTCGTAAATGAGATTATAATTAAATTATACATAATTTCACCTCTAGACAAATCACGTGTAGATGCACTTAATGGCATGAAAGCCATGGTGTCACTGAAGAACTTTCATACGTGTACCAGTTGTGTACGGTATTCAAACTTGTTTGACCTATTGGCAGTGTGTTTGTGTTTACACACGTCATACCATTTCGATGTAGCTAGTACCTGGGTATGCTCATGTTCATCAATGTGTTTGTTTGTTTGTTCTTAGAACTGATTGACGCCTTACTCAGCCTGTAGGAGTCATTCTGTGGCGTCACATTATTTTCAGCGGAAGGGAAATCTTAGCTACATAAAAGTCATCACCCTTTGTTTGTAAAATGTACATAACTATTTTTATGATTAGAATAGACAGAATCCGGTCACTTACAAGAGGCGAAAAGTCTGCTGCCCAACTTATCTGAAAGGGTTGCTACGGCGATCATATTGAACCAAATTCAGCCAAAATGAAGGAATGCTTTTATTTTCACCAGGCCTCAAGGGAAGCCAAATACATGTATTTGTGTAAAAATAAAGTCTCGGTGTATTTCTCGCTACTTACATCAACATTTTATTGTAAAAGAGTTATTTTTCAGCACTATATATGAGAAGATTTTTATTGCTTTTGTCATTGACATGAGAACTCAAAAATTCCAAAAAAGCATTCACCAAGTATATGTAAACAGTTGCTCTTATATATGGCGTATGGCAGTTGAGTTTTCTTTTTTCATTTAACTGTCCACAAGCTGAAACAATTCTAGGTGTCCCCTACGACACCTGTGGGTTTTGTCGCTATCGCCATTGTCGGAGTGTAAACAATTATCTTGTGTCCCGTTTACATAATCTATGAAAGATCGACCCGGCGATTTGACATTTTCACGAGGCTTCGTATTTCAGAAATAACTTTCAACAGATAAATTGTATTTTGATGTTTTGGATCATCAATTGTATTGTGTCGAACTACTTTTTCTAGTGACAAAACAATTAGTACTCTAATAAAAAAATAGAAATACCGACTAAATCACGGGTATGGAAATGCTAGGTATATTTCGAGTTGAGTAGTTTGAGTAGTGTATTCCTGCATTACGTAGAATCAAACGAAAAATGGAAAACTCAACTGACATGCCCTAAATATTGAAATATTTTATTTCAATTTTTAATTTACTTTTCGTGGTGTCTTGAAACCTGCAGCATGTCGATTATAAGGCCAATATTA